>BMAO01039032.1:0-21900 GCA_019973975.1 Trichonephila clavata | reverse complement strand
ATAGGAGGATACTGTCAAGGAGTTGGTAACAAATAAGCTAGTTTCCAGAATTAACATTTAGTGAGGCCTGGGTGGCTCCTGGTGTCTGACCTTTCAGGTTACCTTCTGAAC
The DNA here is from genome assembly GCA_019973975.1 of Trichonephila clavata. Classification (NCBI taxonomy): domain Eukaryota; kingdom Metazoa; phylum Arthropoda; class Arachnida; order Araneae; family Nephilidae; genus Trichonephila; species Trichonephila clavata. The sequence goes on along the minus strand of BMAO01039032.1, from coordinate 21,789 downwards.
CTGTATGGATCAATAGTGCCTAATCTAAAGAGTGTTTAATTAAGACTTGTGCATTGTCAAATAATTTTTATTTTTATTATTGAAATATAAAATATCTTCTTCTATTAACGACCTTTGTCACTACGAAAAATATCCTTTGTTCTGTATAGCTGTAAATGTTTTAGTTATAGGTGGAGTGCAATTCAAGTCAATTCAATTCAAGAAAGCAATACGTAACTATGATGTCAGTCTTCATGGGAAATTAAATGTATTTGTCACACATCTCCCTCTTTTTTGTTAGAGGCAAATGTTTTCACAATCTTAAGGACTTGTTTTCACTAAATTAACCACGCGATCACTTTTTTTTTCCAAAATATTTTCTACGATCATGCTACATTTTCCCCCTGTGAACAATGTAGTTGTTTTGATTGCTGTGTTGTACGATTTATTATGGCTTATGAATGTAAACAAGACGAAAAAAAGAACGGGCGTCTGCGATTTCTATTGATGAAGTAGAAATTGATAAAGCAAGGAAGAACCTGCTGAAATAATGAATATTAATCATGATATATTGAAAGTAAATTTGAAAAAAGTGATGAACATGAAGCGTTGTATTGAAAGGAAAATTTTCAAATGCTTCCTAAGAAATTTTATCAAAAAATTGTGAAGCCATTATCGTACCATAAAACAAAATTCGCCCAATCAAAAACACACAAGGAAGATAAAGGTCAGCATGCAATTTGTCCATCTCAAAGAACATTAAAACTACAATAACTTGAACAAGATATGACCGTTTTGCCTGCAAATAACATCCATTAATGTTAGAAAATTGTCTGCAGAATTCTGAGTTCATAAGCTCTCTGAAATGTTACCTTCTAACGTTATGTACATGTCACAAACTCTATTTGGAAATAAAAAAAAATATTGAGCACATCTCAAAGTATCTTAGGACATTTTTTTTCAATTTTTAAAAACAGAAAAGTTGAAAAACACAATACAAAAAAAATGTAGATCATTAAACATACATTTATAAAAAAAAGTAGCATACCAGTTTAGTGTGTAACTTTTTTATAGTTATATTGCTGATGCCATATAAAGCTTTTTACTCAAAATTATTAAGCAATTTCCTCTAATTATTATGGAAATATTCCAATTTTTTTAACTATGATAAAAAAAAGTTATTTATATTTAAGGAACTTATACCAGTTTATATGTACTTAAATTCCTTAGCATCGCAACTCTAAAAAGATTTAAAATAATACGAATAATTTGTCTGATTTGAGAATTAAATTCCCCCACAAGAGCATAAATATTTTTAGTCACAATTTTATTTTATAGATGTTCGATAAATTTATAAACATAATTGTAGTGTTTGCCATTTTCAGCAGGAGACGAATTGAGTTTTTCTCCAGTAAAAATGTTTTTTTTTTCGAGAGATTACTTTTCGGCACCGACGAGAAATTTTAGGCTTAGTTTGTATGGAAGAAAAATAAATAAATTTTCGAAAATATCATTTAGTCTGAGACTGAATAAAAAAGACACAAATAATAAAATAGTGATAAAAAGAAACGTCCATAGCGCAATATTTTAAGCCACGTATTGACCTTGAACCTTCAAAACACCCAATGGGCCACGGTGGCAGAATGGTCTAGGCATCGGATCATGGCTAGCATGTACGAGTTCGATCCTAGTACATAAAGACCGCCGTGTAGGGGCGCGATACACGTTACATCTGTCGAGAGCTCAAACGTCCTCCCGTTGGTGTGGTGTGGTAGTTAGGAGAGGGGGTGCCAGCTCAGGTGTCGTCCGCGTCACTTGACCATGGTTCAAAATTACGCGGGACCGTCGTCAAAAGCCTCGTGTTGCTAATTAGTACGACGTTAATATTCTCTCACTCTCGAAACATCCAATTGTTTACGTTAATGGGCAAGTTATTAATTGTGTTTTGGACGGCCCAGGTATTTTTGTTTGCAAATCTAATATTTTTCCAGACACTTTTAATGATGAATGTAGGATAATAACTTTGAGATCTGTATTTGGAAGGAATGTAGTAATAAAATTAGTCAAAACTACTTTAACTCATTATAATTCTTTGCTGAATCATCACAGAATTGGGTCGTAAAGATCATGAATAAATTAAATTCGAAGGCATAGATATTTTTTTTATTTTTTCGAGTTTTGCCCTCAACAAATAATAAAAAAAAGCCAAATTTTTTTTTCATTTGCCGTGTTGGCATAAGGTTTTATGCATTTTTCAAATAATAAGAAAAATGTGTGGAAAAGAAATATATTTTTTGTTAAGTGCTTTCATTCGGAATACAACGAATTTAAAGATGAAAAAATAATCATGGTTCTCTGTTAAAAAGATTGGTAATGATTTTAAAAAAAGTTTAACATTTTTTTTTTTTAAATATTATTATTAGTTGGGTTGTTTTATCTCAAGGATAATTTTTTTTAATGAATCCTTTGTCCCATTAGTTTCACCACGTTGCAAAAAAAGTTAAGCTACTAGAAGTTATATGTACGTTTTGGGAGATCATATGGGTATTAAGGAAACAAAAGGCCTAATTTGACATTGTAAAATGCCAAATTTATCCAGATGTGCAAATGGTGTTAATTTCGAATGAAAAAATAGTAGCTTTTAAAGCTCCCTTTGTCCTCAGCTCCGGGTGGAGGTAGTAAATAATAGTGTCATCTGAGTTATTGAATCACCATCCCGCAGAGGACAAATATACATTGTTTGTGTGATAAAGCAGCACATAAGTCGACAGAATAGTTCAAATCACTTACAACAAAAAATTCATGTGGAACTTCTTTTCAAATATTTTCGAGAACTAGAATTCCAGATATAATTACCTGTGACCAAACCATAGATTTTCAGACAGCGACGGCATGTTACGAACTCGTGGTCGACTCCGTTGAGTTGCAGGTTTGAAAACTAGTTACACAGGACGTCCACCGTGTAAAGAGTACGTTACACTTATCGTGATTCAAAGTTTTTCATTAGCCTGGTGTGGAAGTTTAGAGGTTTGCGTGTCGTTCCTTCTCGCTGTTGACCGGTATTCAAGTAAAAAGATACATCGCTATTAGTCCTTGTACACTTAAAACAAAACCACATGCTGAGGAAATCTCCAGATTAGTAGAAAAATTGGGTATTTCAATTTTTTAAAAAAAATATTTTTACCTAATCTTGTATCATTAGCCACGCAATTTGCATTTTTTGAAGTACTAGTACATCTCTTAAAATTTTATTTCAAATATTTGCTGCTGCATACTTGAATTTTTTTATCTGAATATGCGTGACTTTCGCAACTTTCCTTTCATTTCAATATTCTTGGTTATTATAAAATAGCTACAGCAGTAACTTTTTTTATATTTAGTTATCCGCCATTTTTAGAGTACATGTTACGGTTCAAGTGTAAAATCCGTTTCTTCATAGCTTATCTTGGTATTTCATGAAATGACTTTACAAGACAGTTGAATGTATAAAATTATTGAAATGCACGATTTAGCTAGGTAATCTGTAGAACATAGGTTCTCAACGTGGGCGATAACGCCCCCTTGTGGACGTTTGAGGCTTTCAGGGGGCAGTAAAAGACCGAGAGAAAATTAGGGGGTGTTGAGATGGTACGAAACTCTTGTTTTTATCATGTATTATGTACACTATTCTTTCTTTAGAATGGAAGGGGGTGGTATCAAAATGTACACTAGAAACGGGGGCGCCAGTTCATAAAAGGTTGGGAACCTATGCTATAGAACAATGACAACTTGATCGTGAAATTATGAAACGTGGCACTCGAAAGTTCTTTGAACCGATTTAGGGACAAGATATGGCCGGAAAAAAAATTGTACTCTAGATATCAGCTCTGTATATGCGAGCAAAAATAAACAAAAAGTTCCTAATATAGGCAAAATGCTTCGATTTTTTGCAACAGCTCAAAGTTGCGGCACTGGACAAAAATTTAAAAAGTGCTCGCGTAAAAAAAATGTGTAATAGTTAAAAGCGAACTTGTTTTAAAAATAATATGCAATTCAATTCAAAATGTCATGACAGCAATTCTTTTTTTAACAAATAACAAAGAGTAAAATAAAAGTATTTAGTATAATAAAATTTCTTTTCATATTCTCTTACAATACTCTCTTCAGTTTGAAAAGGTTTACACAATGCTTTTATGAAGCAACATTTTTTCTCCTAGAATGTTTTTTTTTTTATAATATTTAAATATAAACTATTTCTGCAACATTTTCTTTTTTTCCCTTTCTGTTTAACTAATGTTAGCAATAATAAACTATAGCATGTGTTATTCCTTATTAATTATCAATTAATCAACTGCAATATGGATAAGAAGTTTTTTTTTCAGAAATTTTAGCTATTTATGACCAACTAATTTATAAAATGACATTTAAATGTTGTTTTCATTTTTCACTTTAGTTGTCTATCATTTGGTGTTTCATAGACTAACTAGTTATATTTAGAATAACTAGATAAAGAATGAACCTTTTTCGTTTATTATATACTTTAACTGAATTTTCTAGTTATTTCATGAAATACCTGCTTATTCTATGAAATAACTGAATTTTATACACTTAACTTACATTTATATTTCAATTTCTTTTACTTGATGTGTGAGATATTTCAAGCTATATACATATTATTGTATATTACTTATGTATAATATTGCTTGATCGTCTATGTTGTGTGTTGAGGAAGGGGGATAGGGCTCTCATGCTCATCAGTGTTTCATATTACGCTCCTTTCAAATAATAATGTTTTACTGGGTAGATTCCTTCTAGTTACTGATGCGTTATGTCAGTACCGAAAAAGATACATTAGATACCTGGGCTTTTTGTATTATGAATTTTACATCATAAGTTACCTTATAATCCAGTGTATAACGCTCACTTTTAACACAAAAAATAAGGACATTTACGGGTGCGAATTATATACCGAGTATACAAATGATAGCTTTAGAAACTAAGAAGGAGATGAGCATAAAATATAGGCATCTACATATATCGAAATACTGATTATTTAAAATAAATGACATTCTTTATTAACTTAAAGGGTCGTACTTCTAGGAAGTATGTATACATACTTAGTATGTATAAATAGTATACATACTATTTCTTCAAAATCTTGGGATAATACCTCGAATAAATGACTTTAAAACATGAGGACATTGCACACTTACATTTCCGGTTTTTTCGTAAAAAGGTGGAGGTGCGCTATACGGCGAATATACCTTAAATTTAAAAATTACTGCTTGAAAGTATAGGTTTGCGTTCTAAACCGGTCGCACTATACGCCGGATTTTACGGTATGTTAAACGTAAAGAAACATGTCCCTGGTCTTAAGTAATCATATGCTTCTAGGAATAAATTTTCAACGAATCTTACAGTAATGAAAATCAAAGAGACATGCTTCTATTTTTAAATTATTTCTATAATTAAAGAAAAAACTATTTTAAATCTTAGTGGTTTGACTAGCATATTCGAATCTCCCAAACTTCAAACAAGATTACAATACACACCTTGGTTTTGAAATTAAATAAACTCTATCATTCTCAACATCCAAAGAAAAACATCTAAACAAGATAAATGCATTATATTATATTCAGATTTGCACTCTTTGAATATTTTTGATGTTCCTGGAATCTTTTGTACAGTTAAAACCACAGAAGTTCAAATAATCTTCAATAATATCTTACAGTTAATTAAACACTAAATACGCATTTCATTGGCGACATAGTGGATTATATTTCGATCAGTCTATATTCATATTGAATAAGACAGCATACATTAATAAATTAGCGTGGAACCTTAATTAGGAGCAGACATTACAAAATGTAAAATAAATTCCTTTTATTCAATCTTTGAATAATTACTATCAAAGGAAACTATGCATATTAAATGGTTTATCAAAACTAATTGTAATGAAATAAATAATATAAGAATTTGCTAATAAGAATACTTATTTTGCGATCCCTAAGTTGAAATCTTATTATAGCTAGTCTTGTGTGAATCCACTCGGCTCTATACTAGGAGAATTCGACCGCACTTTTCCTTTTGTAATCTCTAATTGCGCGTTTATATAATTATATATTCTGTACATATCATTCTCTCTTATCATCTGATTATATTTTTGTTGAAGTTTTATCACCCATGTATTATTATCTTATAAATTCCATTCATATTCACTATACTTCTAATGTGTTTGTATAAAACAGCTCTATACTCCTTTTGTACTATACATTTGCTTAATAGTTTGAAAAATTCATATTAAATAACATCGCATAACCAAAGAAATGCACATAGAAAACAGCTGTGAATTAGTTACAGCTAATTTATAAAATAGCAAAAATTTTATGGGATGGATTTTAATTTTAAAAATGCTTTATATAATTGATAATCTTTAAAATTATTAATGTATACAGTATTTAAGAACAAAGAATTTATTTATCTTTACAAAAACACAACTCTTTTTTTTTACTCGGTAGATACGTTTCTTAGACTTTCATTTGAATGTGAAGGGTTTTGTCTAAAATCAGTATTGTGTGTGGGGTATTGTTTCTGGGGTAATTTTCTCTTGATTTAAAAAAAAATGGTTATGGTACCTATTAGAAAAAACTCCCCTTGTTATCCCTGCACCCTTTTAATTTAAATAAATAACTGTTAATTTCTTTTGTATTGTAATCTTAAACGAGCGGGATTTTATAACCTTACCAACCATTAAGAGATTCACTGAGTAGTCATTTGTGACATTTTATTAAAGGAAATGCGCGCTTACGATGATTTGTAGCCTAGAGTTAACTTTTCTTGTAAAAAAAAACTAGATTTAGAAGATATTTCTAAAAAAAATTCTGCCTTAGATGATTTTAAGATGTGATCAGGATTCCATTCTCAATTTTCGTTCGTCTGAAATAGCAAACAAAATTGTTATGTACAAGTCACAATAGGACTTAGATGTGCTTCTTCAACATTTAAAGCCGTACTCAAAACATTGCTTTAATAAATTGAGTCAACCAAATGAATTCCATTCAAATCTACTTCTGATCTTCTCTTTCTGTAGTAAAGAAGAATCAGGTTCTTTCAAACTTGTACATTTCAAAAATACAGGTTCGTCCACACAGCCTCTCGAGAAAGTATTAAAGTTTTTTTTTTTGTTATTTTTTATATCATGTATTGGCTGTAATCCAATTCGATAATCCTCTGCTAATTTTCCAGTTGAAATTTCAGTATCAAGTCTTCTAACCATTTTTAATGTTTGCTTAAACCATTAAAAACTTTAAGGCTGCTAATTTACGATAAACAAGAAGTTAAAAATTCTAAAAAATTGGTGCGAAAATAAAAGAGGATTATTGAAAGACTGTTCTACAAACAGCATTCTGATCTCTAAGGTCATCTGCCACCGCACCTTGTCAATGAAATTACAAAGCGTTAACTGAAAGACCGTTCTACAAACAGCATTCTGATATCTACCGTCATCTGCCACCACACCTTGTCAATGGAATTACAAAGCGTTCGATTTAACCTCAAATCAATTCTAAATGCTGTGAACTTATAATATTTTTGTACAAGTTTTTTATGTTCATTTTTCTAAACAAATTTATCGTGAAAATGTAGCACTTTTAATTTTTTTGTGGACCACGAATCATCAATAACCAGGAAACTGGATAATCCGCACATGGATATTTGAATGTAACTGTTTATTATGGATACGAAAACAAATAGTAATATATTTTACTAAAAATAATCCTCTTTGATTTATTATTAGTTAGGTAACTGTTATGGTATCTAATATTCATAATTTTATTACAAGCTTTTATTTAACTTGCAATATATTTATGTATGTAATTTATTCGGGCGTAATCTTGCAACTCAATTTTGAATCTTATTTTGAATCGATAGAGCTGAAATTTTGTATACTCGTTTAGTTTTGATGACTATGCATGCTTTGACCATTTATATTCCGTTAATGCATCTAGTTAAAAATATATTAATAAAAACCTTAAAACGTATAATTGTTTTATCCATGTGAGCTGTTTATTCTGTTATGCTAGGCGACGCAAAATATAGAACTACGAGGGGATTTTTTTTGGAGTTTCGAAGTTTTTAAAACAGTGATATACTTTTTTTTATAAAACTCCGACAAAAATATTTACATAATTGGAAAGATCATTTATTTTGCCACGATACGGTACAAATTTTTTACAAAACAATAATATTTGTATTTTTTACGATTTTTTTTAAATGAATCAAAATTGATGCATTTAATGAAAATGTCTAAATTATTACGCATATTTTTTTTTCCGTTTAAATGAAGCGACATTCCGTACTAAAACAGCTCATGCTTTGCTTTTTTAAAATCAATAATTTAAAAAATCAAATGCCGAAAAATTTTTCTTACGATTTTTCAAAAATACTAAAATTTTAAATGAACATTTATTTTGTCATTTATAAAGAAAACCTCTCGAAACTTTTTTTCCGTGTGTGGAACAATATTATCCAAGATCTGTACGAACATTGAAAAAATTGCTTAAAAATAACAGCTTTAAAAAGAAAATTGTGTTTTCGTTTAATGCGCTTTTTGCAAGAATTCATTTGGCTACTGTTCGAAGTTAACCGGCAAACTATCTCTTAACAATAATTCATTGAATGAGATGAACTAACTGAGAAATTTGTCCAGCGATAACAAAAAAGTAAAAAATAAATTTAAAGTAAAAAACCTTTTTAAAAACAAGCATTTATTTTTGCACCCTAAGGAGAATAAAATAAACTTTTCCTTTAAAACATTTTTTTACTAATAACTTATAACTTCATTACGCAGCTTATATGATATACAAGTTTGCCGCGAGATTTACCTGTGCAGAAAAACAAGTAAATTAAATAACTTGATTTGATTTATTTTTAAAAATTTTTAAAACAAAGTAAATGCAAGTACCTAAACCTTGCAACAAGCTTTTATTTCATATAAATTGTGTAATGATGTTATAAGTTGATAGTAAAAAAGTTTTAAAGAAAAAGTTTATTTTATTCTTTTTAACAAGTTTAAATAAAAGCTTGTTTTTTAAAAAAGGTTTTTTTATTTTTAATTTTTTTATTTATATAAATATTATTCTTAATAATCGTCACCGTAACACTATAATGTTGAGCAATAATAAAAACAGTTTTAATGTATAGATGTTTATTACACAATGTAAACAAAACAGTTCTTGCCGTTTGCGTGTTCCCATTGACAGAAGTGAGAATAAGTATGCAATTCGTGTATGACGTGATTGATAAACCGTCAGTCGAGAGTAGGAATATCAGTTGTTATAAATTCAGGTACATTGCTCATATTCATCAATCAGAATTCATACAGTAGAGAAGCGAAATCGACGTATCGAAGGAGCTCGTACGGGGTTGTTTACTTTACGACTTCAAAGTGGTTTAACAGCCGCTGCATCAAGTCGCCAAATATGTCAAGCGTTTGGGGATAGTGCTGTCAATGAACGCACTGCAAGGCATTGGTTTCAAAAATTCAGGTCGAGAGATTTGCCCCTGTGTGATAAAGCTCGAACAGGACGACCACAGGCCTTGGATGACGAAGCCCTGCCGGTGGCCATTGAAGAGGACAGTAGTCAAACGTGTGGTGAACTTTCCAGACAATTTAACACTTCCAGTGAAATGGTTAGATTTCATCTGCACTGCTTAGTTAAGACGTACAGGCATAGCAAGTGGGTTCCTCACATGATGTTGGAAGTCCATAAGCAACAACGAGTGGCAGCCTGTTTATCGTTGCTCTCTAGCCACCATAGCGCATCCATATTTAATCGGGTGCTGACCAGAGACGAGAAGTGGGTTATGTATGTTACACTCAAACGTTCTAACCATTGGTTGTCACCCCAGGATACTGTCCCGCACAGCTCAAGATCATCTATGCACCCACCCAAGATTATGCTTTGTGTCTGGTGGACCTGTCGTCAAGTGATTCACAATGAGTTTCTACCAACGGGCCAAATGATCACTGCGGACCTGTATTCGCAGCAATTCGAACGTGTGAAACAGGCATTGCATCAGAAGGAGCCAGCACTGGATAATGGAAAGGGTGTACTGTTATTAAATGATAACGCGAGGCCGCATGCCACGTGGGTGGCCAGGAATACGATATATTGACTTGGTTGAAGACTCTGTGCCATCCTCCTTACTCACCTGACCTGCATAATCAAATTAGCATCTCTTCCATTCCCTGGACAATCTTCGTCGTGGTAAATCCTTCACCAATAAAGCAGATTTGCGCGAAGCTCTCACGGACTTATTTGCGTCCCACACTCCCGAGTTTTACCACAAGGGGATTGAACAATTGGAGACACGTTGGCAGAAGGTGCTCTATGCCGATGGTGATTACTTCGAGGACAAACAATAGGCTACGCTGTTTGTATATGTCATGTTCTTTTGGGTCATTAAAAACAACAAGAACCTTTTTTGTTTACTTTGTATTTATGTATATATCATGACTGACCTTTTAATTCTCTTTATAATGTATTTTATAATTTCAATAATGATTACTTGTTTGATATTTTGTTTTTAAATAGGTTATTATCGTCATTTTTATACATATTTTTCAGTCGTTAATAAAGCCCTTTATATCCATCCATTCAAGTTCAAATATATTTTTTTAACCACTGTGTTGATGACACTTGATGATAATACTGTTTTTTCAAATATTAATTCATAAGGTAAATTTAATGAATAAATAGTAACAAACAAAAATAATTTTGAAACACCAGATATAAAAAGGAAAATCACTCGTGTCCCTGTAGCGCAATAAACTTCAACTTCAAAGGTCGTGAGTTCGCGTTTTGCCTGAGATGCCCTAATTTCTGTGAATGTGGTTTCTAAATCAATAAGTTGTAAAGAAAGAAAATAATAGTCCAACATTTTTATTTATATCGAAGGAAAACCACAAAAGTATATCTGTCCCTACAATCTGTGTTCCTAAGGCTGAGTTTGTTACTGCTCTCTTTGTCCTTATACAAGGGGTGATCAAATGAAAAGGTACGAAACGACATAAAAATGAAACAGTTAAATATTGCATATTCCGCCATGGAGGAATGTAGTGAGACTTCTCAGATGCCATTGAGCTTGATGGATCGGATCATGCGCGGTGCCGAATGCGCAGGAGAGAGCAAAGGCTCTTATAAAAAGCGGCGTCCAAATGATGCTGCAATCCGTAGGAGGATAGGATGGCGTTCGCGTTGCAAAATTCGACGATTGAGGAGCAGCGAAGTGTTATCCGATTTCTGACAGCGGAAGGTGAGAAACCGGCAGCTATTCATCTGCGGATGGTGACCGTTTACGGGGAGAAATGTGTCTCTGACACGTCTGTCAGAAAATGGAGTGCCCGTTTTCGTGCGGGCCGAGAGAGTGTGGGTGATGACCAGAGACCAGGCCAGGCAAACACTGTCATCACGAGCGATCTCATCGACAAGGTGGATGGCCTAGTGAGAAGTGATCGGCGTGTCACATTGCGAATGTTGGCGCTGAAGGTGGATGTCAGCTATGGAACCGTGTGGACAATTGTTCACGAAAGGTTGCGATTTCGGAAGGTGTGTGCCACATTGGTTCCGAAGCAGCTCACCGACCAGCAAAAGAAACTGCGTATGGGACTAGCACTGCAACCTCTGTTTTGGTATCAGGAAGACCCCGCTTTCATGAAGCGGATCATCACAGGTTATGAGACCTGGTGCCATCACTACGAGTAAAAGACAAAGCCGGACGGCATGTAGTGGAAGCATGCGTCGTCACCTCCCCCTAAAAACATCAGAGCCGTGAAGTAGGCAGGCAAGGTATTGCTCACTGTCTTTTTCAACGTTCAAGGTCCACCACTTGTGGAATTCCTCGAGCACAGAAAAAGCATTAACTCCGATGTGTACTGTGAGACACTCCGACGCCTACGCAGGTCCATCAAGAATAAAAGACCGGGGCTGCTCACGGAGGGTGTGGTTCTGCTCCATGATAACGCGCGTCCACACGTCTCCAGAGTTAAACAAATGGAACAGGGCAAGTTCAAATGGGAGACGTTGGACCATCCGCCCTACAGTCCGGACATGTCGCCCTGCGATTTCCATGTGTATGGTCAACTGAAGAAACATCTGAAAGGGAAGCGCTTCAACTCGGACGACGTACTCAAGGATACTGTGAAAGACTGTGTCTCCTCACAGCCACAGGAATTCTGGGAACAAGGAATCCTGCGGCTTGTTCATCAGTGGGATCGTTGTGCTCAGGCCTATGGTGTATATTTTGAATAAAGTCTACATTTGTACCTACCGCGTCGTTTCGTACCTTTTCATTTGATCACCCCTTGTATTTTGACGTATACTGTCTTTTGTATATCCAATTTTAAATAGCCGAGTACAACCTCCGACTTAGGATCGATAAATGGGGTAAAACCAGCTTGATGGCACCAAACTTCCCCCTATTGCAACTTGGTAAGCCAATCTAAAAATATCCAAATTCTCAAAAATTTAAAAGTTAAGAGTTAAAAAATTAAACTGTTTGCCATCGCTATTTAAAAGATATTACAACATTAAAATGTTAAAATTCTAAAGCAACTAAGGGCATAATATAACAGAACACTAAATATCAACGATAATGCACACACTCATCTTTAAAACTCAACGAAAAAAAATCTAAAAGCTATAAAATTTGAATATTTTAATGAACTTAATTATAGATATATAATCGGCACTCATTTAAGCCATAATGAGCATTGTTATATATAATGTTATTCATGAACCCTTTGATCAAAGATTAGGAATAGTACTTTTACGAAAGAAAATCAAATTACACACATTTGTGAAATATCATGCATCAGTTCACTACTATTTAGTTCATATATTTGCATCTGTGACAACATAATCCACTCTGTCAGTCACCAAAACTTCCTTTCGATCGGAAACTATTTTCTTTGAAATCTGAAAAGATTCAATTACAGCCAATTGGACAAAATCTGATTTCTCTTCTAAACTTGTAAAGTAGGATCGGAAAATAGCAATTACGAAAGAACCAAAACTTTCCTCTCCCTCCTGTTTCACCTTTCAATTGAAACAATTTTGCCGAGTTCTGTTCGAGGAATAAAATCGTTTGAATAGAACCGAGGTTGAACCAGAAAGAAAATAACAAAAAAGTCCAAATAAGAGAAGTAAAAGAGTGAAAAAAAGATATAAAAAGATGTAAGACAAGATAAAAAAATTATTTGCATATACACAAAAGATGCATTTTTCCGCGTACAAATAAGCTTTTTTTTTCTCTTCAGGATTGAAATCTTTTCAGATTTAGTATTAACGTACGCAACTCGGTTGCTAGTAGTTTGTAAGAAATTTATTGAAAGGACGAAGATAGAAGAGTGGTTGTTGAATTGAGTATTTTTGAAAGATTTATTTTTGCTTTTCGATCGGTCCATAAGATGTATTTTTTCCCTTACTGCTAGAGCAAAATAAGAATAAATTTTTTATTACGCTTAATGCTTCTTCTTATTCGTCTAGTGAATATAATCCTATTCAATACATATCTGAAAATCTCACGGATATATAATGGTGAACGCTTTATATATACACACGCACACACACCTGCGCATATATATATATACAGTGTTGGACACAGAAAATGCTACACCAAGAAAGACCAGAGATATCACACCGAAATTTATTTGGCAGAAATATTGCACATAGATCAAACGATTAAAATTACAGTCTTTTATGACGTGTGGATGATGACAAAATCAGTAATCCGTTTAGTCGCTTTTGTTGGATTTAACCGCTACCACACGCCTCGGCATAGAATAAAAGAGACTTTGGATGTATTCTTGGGATACCGCAGTCTATGCTGCATCCACATATTGCAAAAGTGGATCTGTTGTCGCAGGTTGTGGTGTACACGGTCCAGCGTTATGCAAGTAAGGGCCACACGTTTTTCGATTGGCGATAGCACGGGAAAACAAGCAGGCCCAGGACAGGGGTGGCTCTAGAGCCGTACAAACCAGACCCATGTCCGGGGCGGCATTTGGACCGAACTTGAAAGATACTTTATATATATGTGTGTGTGTGTGTGTGTTATATAAATAAATTCACATAAATAAGTAACGATTTTAATCAAAAGGAATGCTGAGTTAAAAGAAAACTAGGTTATTCTAATTTCAATGAAATTATTTTGTATATACGTATCTATAGTTATAGTTAAGATATATGGATTGAAAAATTTTATTTTTAGATTAAATCTAAATTATATTGTTGACGCAAAAATTATTTTCATATGAGAGCTTCCATTTTCGGAACGAGGCATTGCACAACTTTCATTACTCTTCGTGGAATTTTTTTAAAAAAATGCAGTTTATTGTAAATTTTGACTCCATTTTTCTGAATCATCATGTTAAATCAATTTAACATATGTGATTTTAGATTTTTCTCTCTCTTTTTTTATGCATTAAGAGAAACTTAGTAATATTATTTGGTAATTATATTCTTATAAGTAATTGTGTTATTGCTTATTGGAATATCAAAAAGAAATTTTTACAACATTCTTTCGGAGTATTTAAAGTTTGTGAATTAGATCAGTAATAGGTGAGTTATTTGGATGTTTTCTTCTTTTCTGATGTAAAAGGAGACAAATTTTGTTAATTATTTTAGTATTATAAATATATTTCTAAATGGGTTTACTTATGCTTTTTATTTAAATGTTATGAAAAATATTTCGAAAGGACATCTTTTAAAAAAGTTAAAAGACAGAATTTTATTTGACCGAGCAATATAATGTAAAATATAATGTAATTTAGTCGATTTCTTGAGTATTTTTATTAGTTTTAATTTTAGTGATTATAAAGATTATTAATTTCTAGTGTCAAATTAATAAGCTTAACGGAATGTATATTTTCTGCGGGAGTTGTGTATAAGTAGAACATTTTTCTTAGATTAAAATAGTATGTAAATTCATCCTATATTTTGTGTGTGCTATATGTGGGTTTGTTCAAAATATAAGTTATGTATATGTATATATATTGTTTCTCCCAATTTTAATATATTGAAAAATATACTTTATTATAATGTTCTACCTATAGTTATCAATTCTAGATATATTAACCATAAAGCAATACAGTGTTCAAACGAAAGTAAAATAAGTGCTTTTTATTCTTTATTTTAAATTTACGAAACGATTTTGGAAAATCTCAAACACATCGAGTTTTAATTCAAATGGGTCAATTTTTGCTGAATTAAAATTTTTTGTATGAAGGGAAGCACTCTATTAATTATCTTCATACTTCCTCTACTGAATTTAAGTACATTTTTTTTAAAAAAAATTAAAATGTGGGTAAAACACTACCTGGTGCTCAATACAAAAGAAAGTGAAGCGAAAAACAATTCCACATTAAAGGAGAAGCTGGAAATTTATTGAACTACTTACAAGGCACTAGAAAAAAGGAAGACAGTATAGAATCAGAATCTGATTGAGACTTTTTGAAGAAGATGTTGCAGATGAAATAAAGAGAACCAATAGTGGCATTGCTCCTATATGAACTCCTCCAGGCAAAGCCAAAGATCACAATACTTTAACAATATTTAGTTCAGATCCAAAAACTTGGCTACCTATTCTATCAGACGCCGATAGATGTTGTTTGGGAAAAGAAGGTCCCCATAAGCTATTGAGAGTATAATTTCCCTCATGGACGACAACGTCCGAAGGTTAAGGGGACCGACACATGAATTTTTGAAAATTTATCGATTTTCACTTTTTTTTATATTTCATAAAAGTTCAAATATTTCTGCTTAAAATGATATATGACATGAGGAAGTACGATAAACAGAAGGATTTTTATTTATTTTTTTAAAGAAGCTATTCCTTGACGCGCATGGAATGAGCTCTGCTAGGACCACCTGTATTTCCCCTCCCATAAGTTTCTGATGAGCTCAAATACGTATGATGTTCAAGTGGAAAATTAATAGTGTATTGGACATATCCAAATGTGTATGGGTACTCGTCTTTTGGATCATAAAAGCAAAAACAGAGAGAAAAAAAAATGGTGGAAAAAGCCAAATTGGTCGTCACTGACTCACCGATATGTTACCTACGCAGTATGAAAAATGCCCTTTGGGTTGTTTATTTTCATTTTCTTTTTTCATACGACAGCCCTCAACAGGGACTGTGTCCTAAGGGTAAAACATTATGGTGCTAGTTTCAAAAGGCAAAAGCTGAATGTAACGAAAGACACCGTGATCATAAACACATACACACGTGCTATATACCATAATAAATTAAATGAAGCCAATTTTTAATGATCCTATGTTATTTAGAAAATGTTTACATAAAAAGACTCAGAGCCCAAATGAGTCAGTTAGTAACACCATAGTCAGTAGTCAGTGATTTCAAAATTTACATTTGTAGAATTAACAACTCTAAAATTAGGGGTAAATATGGCTAGTGAGAATTTCAATACGAGTCATGCAATAAAATTAATGATCTTAAAACATTGTGATACTGAACCAAGCTATAACTGTGCGTCATGCTTCAAAAAATAGATACATGTAGGATTTGTATAGCTCAACTAAAGCATCTTGAAAACTAATAAAAAGGCTAAATTGTTAAAAATAATGGGAAAAAAAGAAAGTTAGAAGAGTCTTTTGCAGAAGCAGAGGGTAAAGAAAATGCTTCATATGCTTCTGGAAAGTACTTAAAAAAGTAAATACTCAAAAATTAGAAATTTTTACTTTAAAGCCTGTTTTCTCAAAAATGTAATATTTTTCACTTTATCTGCCTTTTTCTCAAAAACTACTTATTATCTAATCCTCAAATTTTCAGTGAGCATACTTTTAACATGTTTACTCATTTTAATGGAGGGAATTAGATATATCTAGCAAACTTTTTTTTTACATAAGGCTTATTTAAACTACATTTTAGAGAAAAAATTTGGACACTTTTAAAAAAATTAATAATTACTTCAATTTTTAACAAAAAGACAAAACCTTTCGTTAAAGTTTTATTTATAGTATACATAACCTTCTGTAAAAATTTTATCCATTAGAAGTAAGTAGTTTCTGAGAAAAAAGGTACAAAAACTTACGCAATTTAACATGGACTCCTATGGACGTGCCGGACCCCCTTAGGTCACATTATTATACCAGAATTTAAAAAAAAATAGTGAAAAGGTTACGCGCAAATGGTTAGTCTATTCCATTAGAAAAACTCTATTTTGTTTTTGCTGCAAACTTTTTGACGGTGTCGTTAGTTCTTTCCACAGAAGGTTTAAAAAATGGAAGCACCTGGTTGAAACATCCAAGAAGCATAGTCAAAGTCAAAATCTTGGATTGAATTTAGTCAGCAATTACAATGCTGTAAGACAACTGATAGCGACTCGCAAAGACTTATTATTGCGGAGACTGATTGGTGCAAGGTGCTTCAACGCATTGTAGCAGCAATGAAAATGCTTGCTCAAAACTGCTTAGCCCTTCGTGGTAAAAGTGACACGTTATCCGGTTCCAATAATAGTCATGTTTTACCAATAAATCAATTATTTGCTAAATTTGATCCAATAATGTAGGAACATGTTCAAAGAGTGCTAAAAATCAAGAAACTAAACTACACTATCTAGAGAAAAATATTCGAACGAGATAATTTCTCTTTTTCTCGACAACATAAAACTACAAATTGTTCATAAAATTAAACAAGACAAATTTTATTCAATAATCTTAGATTGCATCCCCGATGCCAGTAAGATCGAACAAACGCACATTTTTGGTAAGATATATATGTATTGAAAAATGTATATTCTAATGAAGTTACCGTTAACATTAATGAGAATTTTTAGACTTCCTTCCAGTTGAAAGATTGACTCGAAAAGAGTGCTTTCAAATTTAATAGTTGAGGAACTTAAGAAATTGGGACTAAATTTGCTAGATATGCGGGGGCAGGCCTACGATAATGGAACCAACATGAGAGGCGAGAAATCAGGGATACAATCTAGTATCAGGACATTAAGCCCACAAACAGTCTACGTACCATGTTGTAGACACTCGTTAAATTCGGTCATTAATGACATAGCAAAAGCATCTTTAGAAGCCTGTAATTTTTTTAATAGAGTCTAAAAATTTATTCTTTTTTATTATCGACATTCTGTTGGGCCACACTATTAAAACATATAACTTTAAAACCACTAAAAGCATCTCACTGGGAAACCCGAATAGAGGCTATTAAACCCTCAAGAAACCAATTAGGAGGTATTTATGATGCTCTCTTTAGTTTCATAATAATGCTGAAATTGGCAACTCTATAAGAGATGAGGCCTCTGGATTATTAAATTCGATTGAACAATTCAAGTTCCCTTTGCTCTATCATTATTTGGTACAAAATCTTCAATTGCATAAATTCAATAAGCAAGCTATAGCAAACAAAAGATTACGATATACCATCTGCTATGGAACTCTTAAGGTACCCGACTGGTTGTGACAACTTTTTTTTTAAAAAAAAAACAGGAGATATGGGGATTTTTTTGTTATTTTTAGACTTGCTTAGTGAATTTTAAGAAAAATGTGCTAAAATTAAGAAGAGAAAAATAAATTATTATTACTAAAATGGAAAAAAAATAGGTAAAAATTGACAAAAAATAGCATAAATGCGGCTCATTCTGCACCAAAGGCTTATGAACAAATTTTTAAATTTTTTCAATCTAATAAGTTGCTATATTATTCAATTTTGAAATGACCTTCAGGATAAGAGATATTTACTTTTTTTTACAAAAATTAGAGCATTTTATCTCGGTTACTATATGGAAATGCTTATAAAGACAGTGATTATATTCACATAAGGGACTGAAAATTTTGTAATGAAACAGTGATTGATAAATCTGAAGATTAAAACAATTCTACTATTATACAGAAATTACAGAAAAAGTTTCAGTTAATTATGTTCAAAACTTTTTTAGCAATCGCTGACCCCGTTTGATTATTTTCAAAAAATCACATTTCGAATAAAACGCGTTTTAAAGTTTGACATCTTGCTTAAAGTAATGGCATCTGCTTTCACTAAAACACAGGTAGTTTTTGTTCTAGTAAACGGAAAATGATAAACGTGATATTTTTAAAAAGCTAATAAGATGGTCCATAAAATAAAATCATAAAATAAATTTGTCAATTTTTGACAAAATTTACAGTTTTATGGTTGTCGGAAGAAATTATTTTTTACCTTTTAGTACTTTAAAAAATAAATAACATAATATTGATTATTAATTGCAAAGGTCAAGGTATGATATATAGATGGCCAGGGTCCTTCGCTAAATTGTTGCACGACGATTAATTTTTTTATGTTTGGAAATACACATCAAATAGCCTTACCAGTCCATTTAGCTAGTTAATTTATGATGTTGTACGACAATATATTGTCTATATATATATAAGTTAGGAATCTAAGTTCTAGAATTAAACATTCAATTGTATTCAAAAACATTTTGATGGACATCGCCTCCTGATTTAAAAAGGAACAACACACTTTCATTTATAATGCAAAAATATCATTATGTCTTACACTACGTCAAAACTACGTTACACTACCCAAAATCATTTTCGCAAAACACCTTCTTAACGTATTTCTATTAAACAGAAGAAATCCATGGTTACCAAATTTCCAGTTAGTTTCTGTTTAGTTTAAACCAGACTTCTTTTTTTAAATCAATAAAAATTCGAAAACAACTTGAGAGTCCATTTCAGTAAAACCATTCTTAATGGATCTCTACATAATAAAAGAAAAACATGCTGAATAAATTTCAAGTCTATTAGTGTAATTGCTTAAAAATAAAAAATAAAAAGTTTAAGTTAATTATGTTCAAAACTTTTTTAGTAATCGCTGGCCCCGTTTGTATATTTTCAAAAAAACATATTTCGAGTAAAACGAGTCTTAAAGTATGACATCTTGCTTAAAGTAATGACATCTTGCTTAAAGTAATGACATCTGCTTTTACTAAAACACTTGTAGTTTTTGTTGTAAGAAACGGAAAATAATAAACTTGGTATTTTTTTAATGCTTATAAGATGATGTATAAAATAAAAACATAATAAATTGTGTCAATTTTTGGCAAAATTCACAGTTTTAGGGTAGTCTTATACCTTAAGAAATTGTAAAGATTTTTTAATGATCTTCGTTTAGATATGGTTTTGATGAACGGCTATGTGATGCAAAAGAACTGGCCGATGAGATTGATATCACTGCTAACTTAGAGGAGACACATCCACGTCACAGAATTCGACGCAAAAATTATCTTTTTGATTACGAAGCACGAGGTGATTTGGTGGAGAAGATTCTAAATTAAAATCCAAGATAGAGCTTTATTTTTTTTTACGATTGACCAAGAAATTAATGCCTTGGGATGCAAATATAAATTAATGAGAACACATAATAATTGTTTTCAATTTTTATAAAATATTTATGATTTAAACGATCCCCTTAAAATTTAATAAGTAAAAACTGTAAAAACTTAGAAATGATGTTGACAGACAAAGAATCAGTACAAATAAACGCGCTTGATCTAGCAGATGAGATCATATTAGTTTAAGCTTTATTAGGCAAAAAAGAAAGCCCAATGGAGAAATTTTAAAATTTATTTCAGTTTCAGAATTTGCACCAAATCTTGCTATCGCATTAAGAATTTTACTGTCTTTTCTAATAAGTGTTGCAAGCGGAGACAGAAGTTTCTCAAAATTAAAAATTGTTTTATGGTCTTCACGATAGATTAAATGGTTTAGCTGAATTGGCTACAGAACATGAAAAAAAATGAACAAACTGATTTAAAAGAATTGATCAGAAAAGTTTCAGAGTTAAAAGTCAGAAAAAAAACACTTGAAATTTTTTGTTTATTTTGTTATTTGTTTAAAATTTGTTTTATTTCTGTGTTTTTGATTTCAATAAATATTTATATATGTATACTGTTATGTTGTCTTTTTCTTTGTAAGAACAATTCAAGTGTTTATAGGCGTGTATTCATAAACAACTTCTATATTTTAAATAATATTTTTTTTTTACTTTGTGGAGAGGGGAAACATTTTTCATTTTTGTCCGTGGCGTCAAAACTGCTAGAGCCGGCTAAGCCAAGGAAGCTACGTAATCTGACGGGTAAAGAACTCTTTAACATTACATGCCACATGTGGTCGTGCATTATCATGTTGGAATATGGCTGGTGGCAAGCGTTAAATGTATGGGAGGATCAATGGCTCCAACACCTCAGAGATGTAGAGCTAGCAGTTTAGTGTACCGGTAATGCGTACTAGAGGGTTGCAGCAGTGAAATTTAATATCACCTCAAACAATGATGGTTCTGTTGTTCTATGGTTCAGAATGAGACTGCGGAATTCATCACTGCCATGCGCCAAACCCGCCTATCATCACGGATAGTGGTGCAACTTGGTGGGTATGATTGGTCCTGTCGAAGAACTCAACTAGATGTTATTGCCATTCGAGTCAATATATGTGGGTAGGTTTAATTTCAGTAAATTTTATATTTTGATTCATTACAAGTTTATCTATTTATTCGCGTGTCTCTATTAAACTGCAGTAGATAATTAACTAATGAGTAGAGAACAAAGCAATCTCTTTTTCTCCCTCTGTCTCTACATGTGTTTATCTATATTCAAATGAGGCCAAAATTGTGGACACTTTTGAAAATGTTTACTTTTTTTAAAAAATTTATATGCTTACATAAAATATTGCGTTCCAAAAAATGCAAAGTCTTTTGTATCATTTTGAAGAAAATATAATACTGAATTCAATATAAAAAACAAAATTGAAATATTTACTA
>BMAO01039031.1:0-42141 GCA_019973975.1 Trichonephila clavata | reverse complement strand
TGTATAGAAGTGCTGATGCACGTTAAACCTATCGAGGCTCAAAGTTTTCTCTTTAGAGCAATGTGGAAGTGTAGAGAGTGTGATGTCATCTCAAGTGATGTCCTCGTTATTTCTGTGACTCAAAATCCTGAGGTTTGTCACCAGCAGCCCTTGTGTTGCCTCGAAAAGAATGACGTTAATAAACAAACAATCAATCAATTCATGTTTTCATGTTTCGAAACTAGAGATAGCGCAAATGTGTGAGTGAATATTAACGTCGCACTATTCAGCTATATACGAGGGCTTTTGGCGATGGACGTCGTCATTTTGAACCATGGTCAAGTGACGAGGACGACACCTGAGCTGGTACCCCTCTTGATTTCTTCAGACGTGTTAATTAAAGTTCTTATTTATTCAGTGGACCAACATGCAGAATCGATAACATCAGCCATATTTGAATAAATAAGAACTTTAATAAAAAAAAAAACCCAAATCAAATTCTTGAAACCAATACAGGTAGGAATGGCTATTTTAGACTTATCAAAAGTCCTAATGTGTATTCTTTTCACTATGAGTACATGAAGCACCGTTACGACTCGAAAGTAAGGCTCATGTATACAGACACCGATTCCTTTATCTATGAAATAAAGACTGATGATTTTTATAATGACATGAAAGACGATATTAACTTATATGACACTTCAGACTATAACAAAAATAACATTTTTAAGGTATCCGAACACGTTTGGAGTACTTTTTAACAAAATAGCATACTAAAACATTATAAATGCTCTTTTAGGACTCAATACCAATAAATATTACTATTTAACTATCAAAATTTAATATAAATTACCTGAATTTTGCCAAAATTACAATTATAAGTTAAATTTTAGCAATATTTTTGAAAAACTTCAAAGCAGTTAGAGAAAAAAGTAATAAACATATATTAGTAAAAGTTTTACGAAAACAAACTAGATGCATTTATCTAAAAAATGTGCTAAAATTTTAATTTTTTTAAAAATTTTTAAAATTTTAGAGCTGATTGAGTAAACATTATAAGAAATAGTACATTTTTTATGAGACCATTATTTAAATAACAAGCAATAACTCAAAAAGTCTTCATATAATAAGACATATTTTAGTACATTCTCTAGAAAATAACATAAATATCAGGTTTAGAAAGTTTTATAGAAATACATTCGTAATATTTCGAGTTATCGGACTCGCCATGATAGATTTTGAGCCATTTAAATGCCCACTTCTGGTAGATCAAAAACCCACACTTCCGGTTTTTCGAACTTTATAAAATTGATTGTAACTTGACCTCTAGGTAGTGTAGAAACAAAATAAAGTATATTTCGTAAAGTCAAAAGATAGCTCTATATTCAATAAAATAAAAAACAAAAATATGTTTCTTGACTGAATTTGGTCATTTTCAACGTGTTCGGATACCTTAATTTACCTCTAGTTAACAAAAATGTCTTCGGGAAAATGAAAGATGAAAACAAAGGAAATATTATGACAGAATATGTAGGGATTAAAATCGAAAATGAATGCTACAAAACAAACCATAAGATTGAAAAGCGGTTAAAAGGAATTAAAAAATAAACTTTAAAAAATCAAATAACATTTGAGGACTAGAAAATCTGTCTTTTTAATCAAAAATTAAAATATGTTGACATGAACTTAATTAGATCCAAATTTCATTCAATACACTCCATAAAGCAAAACAAACTTGCTCTGTCCTATAAAGATGACAAAAGGTTTATTTATGATGATGGCATTACTACGCTTGCCCATGGACATTGGTCATTGATGAATTTAGACCTATTCAATAAGCAGTAAGACATAAAATCCAATGATGACACAATAATGTGATTTTTGTAATGTAAATAAAAGATTGTAATGTGAAATGGAATGCTGCTTTTGTAAATAAACAACTTACTTTGTATCTTTTTGTGTAATCCTTATACTGAAATCAATTTTACAATTTGTTGTTCTCCTGTAATGTATATATATATATATATATACGATTGTAATGTAAAACGCAATACAAGATTTTGATTTCTGAATAAACAATTTACTTTGTATCTTTCAGTGTATGTGTAATCATTATACCGAATTAAAATTTACAATTTGTTATTAAAGCAATGTATAATAAATGTTTTTTTTTATTTCTATTCAGTTAAGAAAAAAAAAATTAACTAAATGGTTATTGCAATGAATAGTTATACAATTTATACTCTTTGGAAAAGGCAAAGAGTTTGCTTTAAACACATAAACATAAATTTTTCCTTACTTTTATACAAAATATATTTAAAATATCAGTTATGCTTAACATACTTAGATAATTTGTTTGAAAGACGTATACTGATATTTATCTTTTAAAATGAAACTATTTCAACATAAATTAAACTAGAAAGCAGTATGAATAAAATTAACAATATAACCATATAAAAAAAACATTTTTTTTCTTTCAGATTTATAAAAATAAACTTTTTAAAACCAAATCTTGTCGGAAACTTATACAAAATATTTATACAGTATTTTTTTTCCTTACTTTTGTATGAAATGTATTTAAAATATCATTTACGCTTAAACATTCTGAGATAAATTTTTTTTTAAATATACCCACACTTATTTTTAAAAAGAAAGTATCTCAACATAAATTAAACTAACAAACAATGTAAATAAAATTAACTCAAATTAAACATTTAAAAAATCATTTTATTCAGATCCTCATAATATTCAAAATAATCAGGTGGATATAACATTTCTCTTACTTCTCTTAAAATATTATCTAAGCAAAGATTTTCCAAAAATTCTTCAGTTACATAATTTATAAGTTCCAATAATAAAAAGTGCTCATTTTTTTTCCAAAAAAAGATTATTATAAAAAAACATTCAAGAAAACGATTTAAAACATTCCACAGCTTAGTGTATAGTTTAACCAATAGGTGGCGCCATGAGCACTTTAAACATTCCTATACAATTTTTTTACACATTTAAAAAACAACTCAACTTAGCAGCAGGAGGAAAACAACTCAACAGCAGGTGAAAAACAACTCAACTCCCCCATCAACTCGAAAACCAAAACCATAGCAGGAGGGAAACGACTCAACTCCACACCGCCTCCGCGCCTGCGCCTTTACAGCAGAATCGGCTTTTCTTACCTACTAATATCTGTTGCGAGAGGGCGCTAGTATATATAGATTTAGTCTGTGTATAAACACAGTGAGAAAGAGCACTCATGGAGAACGCTGGAATAAAAGCCTTTTTCTGAGACTGCCATCTAATTTTTGGTGTGAATTTTTACTGAAAAACGTGAGTTTTAAACTAGCTAATAAACAAAATTTATCGCCAGAATTTTTTTTATTTTTCTGTCAATGATTTTATTTATTTATTTTTCTTTGCTTATTTTCCACGATTATTCTTCATTAGCTTAGATAAGAACTAACAATAATAATGCTAATACATCCAGACACGTTTTTCAATTGCAAAAAAGTCTTACTAAAACAATAAACTAGTTCCTTAAGAAATTAAGAAAAAGAACCCTACTTTATGAAATTAAATCCTTTAGAATATTTTACGAAAAAGATGGAATTAAGGTAATTAATAATTTTTTTAAAGGATATTACCTTTCTCTTGAAGCAAAGATTAATTTCATTAGAGATAATAATTATGAGTATAATAGAAATCATGTTCCTTAAAAAAAGGAGCCTAATCCTCTCAATAATTTCTAGAAGATAAATAGAAAGTCCTCATTAGGAAGTTAACTGGGATAATGATATTATTTTTTTTTTAAAAAAAATAATAACGAAAAAGAATATCATTAGGAAACAGAATATTCGTTAATTATATTATTTGTTTTTACGGAAAACTTTCTGCGAAAAGTCATTTAAACGGCGATTTAATTCTTTTATAAATAAAGAACAATGAACATATCTGATGACAGGGAAAAAAAATTATCCTTTTTCAAAAAAAAAAAGAGGAAAAGTAAAAAAAAAAAAAAAGAGGGAAAAGTCGTTTTGCAACGAGGCTCAATTACAGCACAAAGACTGCAAGGGGGAAAAAAACACATAAAGGAACTGAAATGAGGAGAATGATAAAAAAAAGTAGGAAAGAAAGAAAAAAAAAGGCGAATTCTCCTATTGGCTGCCATAGTAATCGTATCAACCTACCACCATCGCTTCATTGGCCAGCCAGCGGAGATGGCGTCGCGTTCTGTTGCTATGGCAACGCCAGAATGATTCTTGAATATACAAGCTCATTGAAGAGACAAAAGGCAATTAAAGTAACGTAATGCCGTCTGATTTGATGCTTGCATGACTGCGTTGAACATAGCGATGGGTTGCTACCTCGCAATATTTATAGAACTTGATCAGGGCAGTAATTACCACTAAAGGCGAAGTAAAATATTGGTGTCTAACTGCCTTTCGTTAATTAGCTGTAAATTAAGCCTGTCTTTCGAGAATGTTCGGCGCTTGCAGCTCTTAAGGCGGTTATTGAGGCTCGGCGATAGAAAAGTTTCGCAAGGCGGAATCGTTTGCGCGAATCGTAAAATTTTAAATTCGAATTCGAAAGGTTTCCGGAGTCGTAAATAAGGATTTAGTTCGTTGAAAAGGATGGAATTTTGAAAAGCCCCCGGATCTTCGTTCCGAGAAGGTTTTGGAACGGGGGAATTACTTTGTCGTTTCGAATTAAACTTAAAGTCGTTATGATGTTTGGAAGCGAAATTAATCTTGGAACGACGCATCTAGTTAATTCTCGAACGCGGAGAATGGCGATTGGGAAAAGTTGTTATTGTTATTTTGCTTGATGAGAGCTCGGATTCTTTCGCCTTTAATTGGATGAAAGAGAGAGAGAGAGCAGGAGGAGGAGTAATTTAATTTAAATTACTTTCCGGAATGGAAATAACTTGGTTGCTTTCGACTGGGGTAATGAATTCTCTAATGCGTGATTTCGTAAATTAGAAAATGGCGGGAATAACTTCGAGGAACAAATGCAAGTTTAATTTTTATTAACATGTTAAAATTTTGTGGTGTTCTAACAGAATTTCGAACTTTTTAAAATCATTATTGAGGCACTCATTAAACATTGAAATAAAGTTTTGCTTGTAGGAAAATTCAAGACTAAATACTCTTTATTCGCTTAAGAATTCATTAGCTGCTATATTTCTTTATTTAACTTAATTTTTTTTTCCGAAACAGAGTTGCTTCGATAATTTGTTCTGTAGTCATCTTGTTTAAGTTCATAAGCAAAATATTTCATAAGGTAATGCATCGCTTTTTGTATCAAAAAGGTATGAGTTCTCACTGATGAATGTGAACATTTTTAATCGCTTAACCGCTTAGAAAGCCGGAAAAAGAACACATTTTGGAAATTTGCTTTGGCTAAAAATTTTAAAAAATACGAAATTAATCAAAATTTTAATTTTGGATTTTGATTCACATTGTAGATAAGAACTGAATATTGCAATCTTGCGCGTACATTGACTTTTATTATTTTTCTTTTTAAATAACTGTTTCGAAAGAAGAAAAAAACGTAAGGAGGGGGGAGGAAATAGGATTATTGTAATAAAATTATATGTGCAGAAAGCTCATGGGGATATCTATCGAATCAGGCAAGTACGGATCACCAAGGTGTCCTAGGATTTGAGACATAAAGGAAATACTCCTGTAGGGGGGGGAGCACCTGAGGTGGTCGATTTCTCGTGATATGACGTAATACTATCGAGCCTCCAAATATCAAGACCCTAGCTCAATTCCAAAAGAGGGGGGCAAAGATTTACCCAACCTCATAGGAATAAAATGGAAACAGGATATTTTAGTGCTGGAGCACCTCCTAGGCCTACCAAAAGAGAGCTAAGTGGATTAATGGATGGGTCTCACCGAGGGGAACCTGTGGTTCAAATCTCAAAGCAGAAACTCAAATACATTTTAAGATATTACAGATTTAAAAAAGTTTTAAAGTTTTAAAAAGTTTAAAACGTTGAAATAAAATACAAGGAATGATTCTATGAGCAAGAAATTTGGTGAGAATATACAATGGAGGCAGAGGGATTGAGTGAGCTAGGCCCGAGCGGACTGAGAGACCCAGGTGTCGAGCTTTTGGCAAAATGCTGTCCAGGGGAAAGCACATGAGGGGGAGGGTTAAGTCCCAGTACTTCCTAACCAAACAAGTAGCTCAGTCGATTCCCTAAATATCAACCCCATATTATAAAAAAATGGTACCATTGGATTAACATGGGGATTGATATTTTAGTGTGTAACCCCTCCCTTGCCCAAAGCAGGTCATCATTAGTAAAGAAACTATGAGGGGGGGGACAGGCCAATTCGATCGACGCACCGCGCGTGCTTCCCCGGTTTCCTGTTACCCACTTCCGTCCCTTTTCAGGAAATCACTTCCACAAATATCCAGCAACCAGAGGAAAGATATTACACATCAAAAATGCATTTTTATATGTAAAAATAGATATTTAAACTATTTCAGCAGAAATAATAATAATAGTAGGACTTATTTTATAAAAAAAATTATTCAAAATTTTCTTTTGTCTGATATATTTGGAAGTAAGGTGCAGCACATAGCTCAACATTGCAATTATTACACATATAAATGTAACTATTCTCTTTTTTTTCTTCTTATCCTTTGCACGACACACAGCGTAGAGTGGAAGCTTCTTTTCGTGCTGGTGGAACAAAACTAGTAAAATGACGTTCCGTTAGTCTTAGAGTTCCAGAAGATTTTGATCTACCCAATTTTTTTAAAAATTTGTATCGCTATATTAACTTTGCATAAGTCTTTCTACTTATTTGCCTCTGAAACATAAATTTCTCTTCACCTCCATTTTTTTATACAAAACATATACGTTCCAGATGTGTAGTAAATGAAGGGATATATCTTTTATAATATTTATCTAAATTTACTATAACTTTTATCTACATTTACGAAATCAGGAGGATGAATCTCAGTTAGTCTCACGAGTACAAAGAGAGATCTTATACAGTAAAACGTTTTCGAACTGTGCAATGTGCTCAACAGTTTCTTCATGTGAGGCCAAAAGTGACGGGAAGCAACAACAACGAAAGTAGCAAGGGTCCATCAAATGCTGACGTGTTTCTGCGTTAGAGACAGTTATGGAGTGGTACGAACAGCAATCAGAGTGCTGTCCTGCTCAATTACTGCTGCTCAAGAGAATCAGAGACCTTGCAGTGAAAAAGCGAATGTGTGCAGCGAAAATAAGTGATTATTTTCCACAATAAACTGCGACATTTTGCACCTATTTTGCTTTTTCTTCAAGCACGTTTTCCGCATGTGATGATTTTCAATATTCGTGCAGTGTCCGGTGTCCTATACTGCATGGATCGCATTCGGTTTTCGGTTATCCGAACAATCGCGTATCCGAATGGTGTCCGGTCCCAATTGATTCGGATTAACGACGTTCTACTGTATTCTAGTGTGAAAATTACAGCAGCATGATATACGACTTCGCTTGAATTATCTCTATTGTGCACAGTTTGGCTAGTTTAGCGTGATCGTATTAACACGATCACGCACGTTAAGGGCTTAATCAGCGATACTCAACCTGCAGCTCACCGGGCCTTTTAAAGTGACCCAGTCAGGGCCCATTTCTCCGAGAAATTCATTTATTTATGAAAATTTGGTGGAAATTCTTTGTTAAAAAATCAAATATATCACACAATTTTGCTTTTTGCTGTTGGTGTCGTATGGATGCGAAATGATATTTTTTATCTGATTAGCGATAATAGGCAACTGTGGAGTAGCTACCATTTTATGTGAGTGGAATTAATCTTTAACTATCTTTCATACCATGTAAATAGAAAATATTCGAAGAAAATAGATTGTTTCAAGACGATTGGGAAGTTGACCATTTTGTAGTGAAAAACAAGCATGGTTCAGTAATTGTTTGATTTGTCTCACGAAAGTGTATTTAAAAAATACCAATAAACAGGAATTGTTCAATGACACTTTTCCTCGAAGATCTCTTTCAAGAGATGATAAATAGGCTTTTTGAATAATCTCTACAACTGCAAACACGTGTTCTGTCAGTGGTAATGTCACAGCGATAACAAAAGCATCCTATGAAATTTGTTACATCATTGGTAATCATATGAAACCGTTTACTGATGCAGAAATTGTGAACGAACGATTTTAAACTTTCCTATAGAAAAAAATAGTGACAAAAAAAAAAAAAAAAAAAAAAGAAACGAGCCTAAATATCACATACGATGCTAAACTGAATGTGGTTATCAAAAAACAATAAACTAAAAAAAAATGAACAAGTAGATTGGAATAATTTTCTATGTTAATTTATCTTTAATGAAATTTCATTTAATTAACACAAGAATAATTTTTTATCAAAATAATTTTTTGTTCATTTGGGGAAGAGGTAATGATAATTTATGAAACTGAAATATGACACATATATTGTGTTTTCAAAGTATTTAAAAACCTGAAAAATAGCGCAATAACATAATGTAGTTGTCGAAACATTTCGATTTTGTTCATTTCGAGCTTGATTCATCATTCAAAAAGCTATAGTGCCGCTTCAGCAAACTGAGTTAACTTTAAATCATCATCAAAATCATGGAGCGAGTGATAGTTTTTAAAAAAACAGCAGAACATTCGGTATACGGTAAATGTAAAAAATGCAGAAATCTTTATTTTTTGAACCGTTGGATTTGGAGAAATGTAAACCATCAAATCACTGTTTGTCCATTTCAATAAGCATTTTGCCGCACATATGTCAATATCTTGACTAACAATACCAGTCACTTGTTTGACGATAAGTAATATCCATATGTCGAGCCAACATGTGAGTTGTTCTGTTACGATAGATCGCACCACTGCTTTGGCCTGGTCGTTTAAATTACGCAGCAATCGAATCAGGTATCGAGACGCGTTCGTCATGTCAAACGTTTGCCTAAAGGACTTAGCGTCTCTCTGATCCTTAAGTGAGAAAACAAAAACAAAGATCCCACGCCTAGACGCAGGGGGGGGGATGGGCGGAGCCCTCCCGAATGAAGGAGAAAAAACAGAACTTCAGTGAATAGCGGCGCTTCCCAACTTCTTGTTACGCATTTCCGTCTCTTTTCACGAAATCACTCCCACAAATCTCCAGCAATCGAGAGGAAAGATGTTACACATCAAAAATATGAAAAATAATAATTTAAAAAAAAAAAAAAAATAAGGGTTTTAATAAGTGATCAATAATTTAAATTCTATGTTATCTTGGTCTTAAAGCATTTCTCTCCCCCCTCCCCTCCCCTCAATTAATTCTCATGTTGCGGCCCGCATGAAATAGCCATCATATGTATACGGCCCGCGTGAAATAGCTAACATATGTATGCGGCCTGGCAGAATAAAAGGTTTATCTGATCAAAATATAATAAATAAACAAAGGATGAATTGAATATAATGACATCAAGGTAATGTTATTAGCTTGTATAATATGATTTCAAGCAAGTTAGTTATTTATAATTTTATGCTGGAAAGAAACTGAAACTGTGTTTATATGAAAGGACATTGTCAGTGCTGGAAGGATCTTGAAAGTACATAAATTTTTAATAACATTAATTGCCTAGAATATCTGTAAAGAAATTGGAACAATGTTTATGGCGGGAATTCCTGTCTTACAAAAGGAGCGAAAAGTAGCTCGCGAAGGGAATTTCGAGGAATTGAACATTCCATTAAATGTGTAACTTCCCTCAGTGTGGGGAGGTCGGAAGGAAGACTAGCCATATTTCAAACTAATATCAATTTATTGACAATAGCAACAACAACACAAAACTTAATAGGCAAGTCTAGAAATGCACCCAATTAATAAACATGAAGACAAGTAACGAGATATGAGAAGACTTTAAATACTTTAGTATATACACTTCCTTAATTCTATAGATCTAACTTCTTAGGTATCTAATCTAGATTCAATCTCAAGGACAGATCGTCACCTTAAGTAATGTTGTTGTTGTTACTAATCCCACCTGTCTGACGTAGTCAGATCGAGGCCCACGAAATTCATCATGCCATCGGGCTATATTGTACGCCTGTCGTTAGCCTAAGCTTTGAGCCCCCATGTAGATGACAGTACGATCGATTTTGCTCACACTACACGATAGATGCCGACATCATTTGGACCCACTGATTTAACGAACACGTTCTCCGCGTGTACTCGGCGGGTATTTGGTGGCATAGGGCATCGAACCCAGGCCTTCCGGTCTGGAGTCCGATGCTCTAACCACTAGGCTACCCACGGCCCCTTAGGTAATACAATTATCAATTATTAAATATACCCACGCCTCCCTTTCAATTTTATTAATCACTGCTCCACTAGCAGTCTATCCTATCTCTCTCCCTTCAAACATGAAAGCCTAGACTATATATAGCAGTCTTAATTTGCATGTACACGCTCTCTTCTTCGGAGGAAACTTTCTAATAAAGCCATTTTTAAGGACCAAAAATTCCCCAATAGGACTGTTAGTGAAAAGATCTTGGATAGAGGCATTACAACTTCCCAAAGAAACTGGAACAACACACATGATCCTTGTTACATGATCATGTGTGCTGTTCCAGTTTCATTAGTTGAGACAAAAGTTACTAAAAGAGACTATAATTAGTAGACAAAACTTACACTCAAAAATATATATATATTTGTATTGTTTTACAGTTATATACAATACAAATAATTTTTTTAGTGTAAGTTTTGTCTCTACTAATTATAAAGAATAACAACTATCAACATGGAAATTCTTTTTTTATATTTAAGAAAAACGATTTAATACCTGTATCATGTTTTGTCCCTTTTGTTCAGAAGTGGGCAAACAGAAACCCGCGGGCCACATGTGGCCAGAAAAGAGTATTTTTGAGGCCCGACGGGACAGTCAGAAAACTAAATCGACAAAAAAGGTTCTTCATATTTCAGTCAACATATATTTGTGAGAAAAGTTTTTCTTGCATGAAGATCAACAAAAGCAAGAAAAGATGGAAGTTGGTGGTTTTGAGAGAATGATTTCTGTGAGCACAACGATTAAAATTACCTCAATGGCGTCGCATAGGCGTTGAAAATGTCTGATATTTTTTTCTTTTTATATAAAGATTCGTTATTTTACCTTAAGATGCTTTTTTTTTCCTTTTTGCTAACAAAAACTTTAAATTTTAAAGAAGGCTGAATTATTAAGATAATGGATAAATTTTTGTAACTGTTTGATTGAAGATGTGTACCATTACAAAAACTGTAAATATTTAAAATTTCAAAAAAAAAAAATTAAATCTACATAATTAAACTTAACATGCTTTCACATTAAATTAAGACATGATTTAATGATAAAAAAGGGGAAATTCACACAAATCGGGATTGTTTTTTTCAAAATGAAAAAAACTCCAAAACCAATATTTTCATCTAACCTTATATTTTATATAAAAAAACAGCATATACTTTATTAACTTTTTCTGCTTTTAAATCTCTTCTCACATCTGCGGATAATATGAGTAAAGTTTCCATCCTGTTCAATAATCGTGTATTAATTGTGTCCATATTGATTTATTAAATTTAACAATTATTTAAGCATATACACACGACATCACAAAACGGAACAACACTCAACAGAGTTAAAACAGAGTTCTAATCTTCTGCGCAGCTCGCTTTGCGCGGCTGACGAATTCCCTCTTCAAATTCCCTAAGGAATTATTTGACGGCCGATCTGGGATGATGATTCAAGGGATTCTTACTATGTGTAATGTATTTCGATATTTACATACAATTTTTAAATAAGGTTTTACATTATGAAATACTTTTAAATTCTAAAGCCACGGTTTAGTAAAAGCAGAAACGTTTTGCAACTCTCCTAAGTTCAGTGAATATTGCAATACTTTCTCGTCTAAAAATGTATTCTGAATTTGAATCTTGTTCTTTAGCACTCATTAATGAAAACAACTATAAAATTAATAAGCATACAATAAATATTCTGTTAAAAACATTTTCTGGAATTGTATTTCCATTAAAGAGTAAATTTAAATCATCTTTTTTACTGTGTACATCATCCCCTCTACATAGTGGGTCTTAAATGACACTAGGGTTCGAATTCATGACACACCGACCACAAGTCTGAGACCATGACCCCTAGGTTGCCACAATCATGGCTTAGTGGACCTCGAAGAAACCAGTTACAGCAGTGCTTCTCAAACTTTTTGTATTTGCGACACTATATCCAATCATAACTTTCATCACACCCTTTTCCCCTTCTCCATACAATAACTATTTATTGAATTCAATAATGCATTACTGTGATGCTATAGCTACAATACGACTTTAAACTCTTAAGTGCCATCGGCGTTTATAAACGTCTGGATCAGCCAAAGCGTTAATTGCCCCGGACGTTTAAAGGCGTCTTTCCGAAGTAAGTTCCCTTCTGTGCACTGCTATCCATAAAATTATTTTGAAGGCTTTGAAACACAATAAAAGGACCTTGACAGTGTGTTTGCGGGGGATTTACTTATTTCAGATGATTTTATTTATCCCCCCCTCCCAATGCATCCCATACGCACCCCTAAGCGGAAAACGAACGAAGGCCATGGGGAGTGAATCACGTAAATTTTAATCGGCAATTAAGGGATTAATTATAAACCGTAGATAAGTGTTAATTTTTGTATATGATTTTATATATGATAGCCCGATGGTAATTATCAAACTTGTTCTTAACTAACAGTATTGTTAAATGAATTATAAAATGCTTAAATTAATTATATATTGTTAAATAATTATACATTGTGCAATACAGATACATTTATAAGTGTATCATATCAGTGTAAATGTGTATTTTATTATGTTGTTTATACTTTCAGTAATTGAATAATTTTTTTAAATAATCTTTTGTTTTCGACTTTTTAATATGCTCATGCCCCCCTCGTAGAGTTTTCACGCCCCCTGGGGGGGGGGTTAAGAAATGCTGAATTACAGCTTAAAAATGCTACTGATATTTCATATGATGGCTTTGTGGTTATAAAAATCAATGAAGACGATTAGTGATTGAAAAAGTTGAATTTCATTTTGCAGTAAAATAGCAAATGCAGTAAAATAGAACTAAAGTTGCTCAAGATAAAAATTTTTTCAAAAAAAAATTAACACCATTTTATTTTCGCCAAACATTTCCACTATAATCCTCGTTAAGTAGTGAAAAATTATTGGCTTCCTTTATCAACATTGAATTTTTCGACTTTTGTATACCATTTTTCAATAATCTCTAGAAATCATTAAATAAAATGAAAGATAATCTTTTTTTTTTAACACGTTTGCTTTCCTGTTGATATCTTATGTCTAATAAAAGAAACACATTGGCTAACAAATGCAAGAAATATTTCATGCAGTGTATTTTTGTTTTCTACTTGCATTGGTAGAGTACATGTTTAATTGTAAAGAAATGATTTTTGATGTGTGCCATCTTTACTCTCCGTTGCTGGATATTTGTTGGTGTGATTTCGTGAAAAGGGACGGAAATGCGTAACAGGAAGTCGGGGGAAGCGCTCGCTGTTTGATTTGACCAATTCAGCGCCTTGGGGTGTCTCTTCGCTAGCCTCGCCTGGGGGTCCAACTCTACTAGCAATTAAGACGTCCGCCTACCGCGCACATACCATCAAGTCTTATTAGACTTCATCCAGAATAAACTTATGATTCTTATGCTCAAATGTCAAAGTCTCAGGGCTTGTTGTGTGGGAAATCTGAGGATATATTTATATATGTGTAAACTATATATTAATAATTATATTTCCTGGTAAGCGTCTGACAAAGCTCTTCATACTTTAAAAAAATCGGAGTAAGTAATATGGAATTATTTGAATAAATATTTAAATGCTTATCATTTTCATACTTTGAGGTTAATTCCTGTCACTGTCAATATAATATTTTTAATTGTGATTAAAAAAGATTTCTCGATTAAAAAAAACTAATTAAGTAAACGGGTATTTTTGATTTTCTCTAATATTTCTAATTTTTAAGCATGCGTTTGACTGTGTCTCTTCGCTACCCTCGTCTGGGGGTCCAACTGTAGTAGCAATTAAGACTCCCGCCTACCGCACATACCAGCAAGTCTTGTCATTTAGGTGGTCGCATACATTTCTCCGAATCAAACAGTTAAAAAAATTACAGATTTCCTTCATTTTGTACTTATAACGTATACCGAAGGTGGTTTTGCTCTTTTATAAGAAAACTTTCACACTCGCTTCCCATGATTTTGAGTAGTGATTTTAACGTTAACTTCAGTTTGCCAGAAGCTGGGCCGCTCATAGCTTTTCTGAAAGATGAACTCAAGCTCGAAATGAACACTAATCGAAATGTTTCGACAACTAACAGTGGTACTGTTATTGACGCCGTTTTTCAACGATTTTTAAATTCTTTGAGATCCCAAGTATATGTGTCATACTTTAGATTTCATAAATCTATTGTCTCCACTCTTCCCCAAATTGAAGAATAATAAATATTTTTGATAAAAAGCTGCATTACTCCTTGTGTTAATTAAATAAAATTTTCATTAAAGATATAATTATTCGATAGAAAATTATTTCCAGTCATAACCGATTCATTTCTTTCAGGATTAAAGTCACTATTGCGTATTTACCATGATAACAAGTCAGATGTTACACATCATATGCGACTACTGTAAGACTCGTTTCTTTTTTTATTTTGGTATAAAATGTTAATCTTAAGTCTATGGGTACTTAATTTTCCTTTGATTGGTGCTCTTATTTCATAAATTGCGAAAATGTAACAAGATTTAAAATCCACACAAAGTTACACATTCTGGAAGGCTGTAGAACACCTACTGCGTTCTGCATTCCTTCTACATGAAGTTCTGTGTTCCAGCTACTTGAGTTGAAGAAGTCCAAAGATAATGAGGTTACTTTTAAAGTGACGGTACCCTTCGCATAATGTATCTTCTATTGAAAACAGTGAAAAAGGTACTTCATTGTTATGGGGACATGCTTCATTCATGGAAAGGAAGCGCTTCTTCTTTACTTTCTGTGCTTGAACAGATGCCTCACAATATAAAGCATTCGCAGAACTCTAGTGCGTAGTAAATCATATGAAATAGAGCATAAAGACGCACACAACAAAGTAACATTTAAGAGACTGTAGGGACGGATAAAAATGTTGACTGATGATGTTGCTGAAGTCAGACGCAGGGGGTCAACGATCTTTTATACCCCTTTTCAGGCAGATTTCTTGAGAAACAGACCAACGCATTTTTTCTCATAAATTACCCCCTTCACCTGTACCCCAAGAAGAAATTCCAAGAACTAATTTCAACTGCCAAAAGAACCGTACCTAGTTTTATCTCACATAAACTTGTTATGAATCACCGATGTTCTTTGGAGCGAAACAGCGGGCAAATATAGAAAAAGGTTTGGAAATTTGATCCTTTGGAATGAACTTCTTTATCGTATGGTACAATGGAGAGGTGGACACGGGGTCAGAAAATGCTCCGGAAGTAGATTGGACTTAAGCAGGTGTACTTCAAATACTGCCTCCACCATACGCTTTTTCTTGCAGATAGAGCGGCAGAATTGACTTCAACTTGAAAACTAAATAATAGCGGCCAAACTTGTGTTTTAACTATCAATTTAACACTTAAATCTTTTCTATAATAATTTTTTTCAAAAATATGTATTGATAAAACAGAAATATCCAAACTGTCTTAGTTTAATGAAATTCCTTAAAAAATACAGAAATACGTGCTGAGTCAACTGAAATGAAATTTCGGGTGTGTGGACATAGTTTTTGCCTAATGATTCACCATTTTTTCTGATCGAATCGCAAGTGAAAAAATTCAGAATATTTTTTCGCCAGATGATTGATACAATACGATAAAAAAGAAACGAGACTTACAGTAGTCGCATATGATGTGTAACATTTGACATGTTATCGTGGTAAATACACAATAGTGACTTTTATCCTGAAAAAAAAAATGAATCGGGTAGTGTTGGAAATAATTTTCAATCGAATAATTATACCTTTAATGAAAATTTTATTTAATTAACACAAGAAGTAATGCAATTTTTTTATCAAAAATATTTATTCTTGTTCAATTTGGGGAAGAACGGAGACAATAGATTTATAAAAACTAAAATATGACACATATACTTGGGATCTCAAAGTATTTAAAAATCATTGGAAAACAGCGTCAATAACAATACCCCTGTTAGTCTTCGAAACATTTCGATTTGTGTACATGTCGAGCTTGAGTTCATCTTTAAGAAAAGCTATGAGTGGCTCAGCTTCTGACAAACTGAAGTTTACGTTAAAATCACCACTCGAAATCATGGGAAGCGAGTGATAGTTTTTTTTTTTAAAGAGTAGAACCACCTTCGGTATACGGTAAAAGTGCAAAATGCAGGAAATCTAAAAATTTTTTAACTGTTTGATTCGGAGAAATGTATGCAACCACCAACATGACTGTTTGTCCATTTTCAAACACAACGAGCCCTGAGACTTTTAACATTTGAGCGTAAGAAACGCAAGTTTATTCAAGCGTGCTGATTGGTCAAATCAAACAGAGCGCGCTTCCCCTACTTCCTGTTACGCATTTCCGTCCCTTTTCACGAAATCAATCCGACAAATATCCAGCAACCGAGAGTAAAGATGTTACACATCAAAAACTTGTAATGACGCAATAGGACTTTTTCTCCACGAGTACTTCAAAAAATTCTATTATTAACAGAAAGGTAACAGTTAAAGGAATGCCAGTAAAAATTGATTCAAAATGCACCGGATAAAATTACATAAGACAAAACCCCACCGCATACAATTCAAGAATGATTATAACGAAGATTCAGAATTTAATTCTAATAACGTAAGAAAATTTGTAATAGGTAGACCTCTCTATGAAAAATGTAGACCAGCCTTTATTGTATCTGACATACAGAACTGGACAGGGAAAAGAGGAAAAATATGATAGCGTTTTTGAAACTCATTTTTCCTTTAAACATAATAAATATAAAAATTTAAGGATAAATCGACGGGACATGAGCTCAAATATAGCTAGCGACGAAGTCATCCTTTATATATTGCTGGTGGATCTTACTGAATTAGTATTAATAATTTTCTTTCACTTGGCGAATTGTGTGTGATTAACTCTTTCAATTTCACTTAGTAATGATGATGATTACTCCATGGACATTGTATCACGCTCATCCTGTGTATCGATAGGTAAAAAATACATATGCAGTAATACAATCTTCGGCTTTTATGTAAATTTATAATTTAAAAAGCTATGTAAACTATTTTTATCACTTAATCGAACTTTTTGTTTAAGGGAGTTGATCAATTTAGCATGTGAGGCATTCGTACATATATATATATATATATATATACACCCAACCCTTTTTTTACCCGATAGATACATTCCTTAGAAAAACGTACAAAAAAAATTGTTTCAAAAACTATATGCGGCATATGTTCTACAGCTTTAAGAAACCGTGTAAAATGAGAAATCTGTAAAGATTTTCCCTAAAAAAAACTGCAAAAAAAAGTGATTATAATATCCATGTTACATATTTATAAAACAAAAACAATTCCTTTTTATCATAATAATTTTCTTAATAAAATTTTTCGTTTATGTACCATGTTTTTATAACCATTTTCATGGATTGTGATCCACTTCTGAGCTATAGTTCAAATTTCAAATCTCCAGCTCATCGGCAAGTTAGTTTAAAACCAATTACAAAATTCCACCTGGACATACATACAAGAAGCGGGTTATTAAAAAACATGATAACCTGGGGGCCCCTCTTGGACCCTACAGCCACGAAATTGTATGCGTAGACACAACTCAACCCGTGCTATCGACAGGTGGTCTTTGTTCGTGTAAGTTCCGGAGTTATGGGGCCCGCCTCTTCGGGGCCCCGGGTTCAAGACTAGAACTTTTTTCCCCCCCATTTTCATACATTGCCATCCACTTCTGAGTTATGGTCGAAATTTCAAGCCTCTAGTTATCGGGAAATCACAGCTTAAAATCAATTACAAAATTCCACCCAGATAGACAAGAAAGTGAGTTTATAAAAACATGGTAATAAAAAAGATTAAAATTTAGTGTACAGTGAAAATTTAGTATATAGTTCAAATTGAAATTAGGAGATTGAAACTAGTACCTATAACAACTATGCATCGCTACTTGATAACAAGCTCTTGTAAGTTAATTACGAACAGGATCAAAATGCTACACCATCAGTCGATGTCTCAGATATGTCTAGCACAACTGTTGGTTTTGATACAAATAAAGAATTTCTTTCGTTATTAACAACCTCAGTTGATTTTTGTTGTTGCAAAGTCTGTTATTAGCAGCTGTTTTTTTTTGTTTCTCAAATTACTTATATAATTCACCTTGCTACGCAAAACTTATGATTATTTTGAAATTTGAATTCACGTTCTCTATATATATACGTTAGGATTATATGAGTAAGAAAGTGCGGTTCCATATACTTGTAGCAAATTTCAAATCCTCGCTGATTAAATCAGCTGTTAATAGCTGAACCTCACCTTCGACTTCTTTAATATCATATATAATAAACAGTCAGAAATTCGATTAAATTGTCTTCATCCAAGGGATACGCATTTTTGGAATTCGTGTTAGAACAGAAAATTTCTGTGGGGAAAAAACAACAACTTGAAATTTGTGTACCGTTTTATTTCAAAATCATGTAAAAAAAAAAAGAAAGAAAAAAGAATTGGGTGTATTTACAGAAGCTATTTCCTCAACTCCAAAAGAGCTAAATGCCTATAAAAATACGATTTTTAGTGCATTTCTGAGAACTTATTCTCTAAGTGACCTTTGTTAGAATTGGTATTGACCTTGCTAATAAATTGACCACAAGTCGTTTGCATACCCACGAGAAGTACTTACAATAAAAGGGGAGCGATAAATAGAACCAACCCTTATAAATCACTAGTCACCCGTAGGTATTTTCCCCCCTGAGGAATTTCTTGGAGTAGGTTTTTAATTTGTTAAACTGGAACAGAGGTCAAACAAATCGCGGCTCTTAGCATAGACCAGAGCTTCTCAAACTTTTATGTCCCTTGCCATGTTTTTCGGTTTCGGGTTGACCCCTTCTTACCTAATATTGAATTTTTGGAAATTTATCAACTTAAATGTCTTTTTGACAGCTAGTATATAGAGCTACTTACTTTAAATAAATTAAATTTCTAACTGTGTGGCGGATCTATACGCGGTTCCACTAATCCGTTTTTATATCTTTAAGG
This sequence comes from Trichonephila clavata, assembly GCA_019973975.1. Lineage (NCBI taxonomy): Eukaryota > Metazoa > Arthropoda > Arachnida > Araneae > Nephilidae > Trichonephila > Trichonephila clavata. Next base: position 22,895 of record BMAO01039031.1, on the reverse strand, counting down.
TAAATATTTATTTCAACCAACCTTCATCGAGTAAGGGAACGTGATTATGTAAATGAGGTATATTATATAAATTCTGTTTTCGCGAGTTGTTGTTGACACGCTGAAGTTGATACGTTGGAGTGTACAAGTAGGAGTTAACATAAAGTTTGATAATTAGTTGTTAATTGAAGATTGAAAAGGAGTGGAATTAGTTAAAGATTACAGAGTTTGGAGCCAACGACATTGATCAAGCCGAAGAGAGTACCTGTAAGTTTCCAGTGTAGATCCGATGCATTAAAGGTTCAGGTACTGTGCGTTTGATTAAGTAGAAGCTAGTTATTAGTGTGTGACGTAGTTGTAATTGAGCGTATTTAAGCTATCTTAGATGCAGTTGAGGGTCTGCAGTAGTATCCCCGTGTTATAGAATCTCACATCCGAGCTCTACTATTTGACTGCCTATCTTAATTAGATTGTTATTGTGTCTGATTGATATTTCGGTAACAATAAATTAATTAGATTGAAATCATGTCTGTGGATTATTCTGCCACTCCTACACATCTAGCCGGGTTTGCAGGTAGACAAGAGGGTTCGGATGTAATAGGGAACCAACCACCATCACAACTGTAGTAAGGTATAGCGTTTAAAATTTAAGAAGTTCATGTTAATAAATTAAATTAAAAATTAATTAATTTAATACATGAAAATATTGTTACATAGAATAATTGATTAGCAAACAAATGTTTTTACTGCGAGGGATGAATCTGGTGTTTCAATAACAAATGTTCAATACTTAATATCAATCTAGTCAGGTTTAACCCTAAATCTGCTTTGTTAGAAAGTATCCAGACTCCCTTCTTTTTTGTTTTTCAGATTGGCAAACTCACTGAAACTCCCTCTCATTAGAAAAAGCAATTAAAAATTTTCTCACGATGTTCCATACTTCGCGACAAATAACAGGAATGTCTTTTTAAAGCCAAAATTGCTGACATTCATTTCTAAATTTTATTTTAAGATCGTTAGGGCCTACTCTGATCAGTTCCCATTGTGATATGACATTTTTTTATACAATGACTACATGAATTCATTGTCCAATGGGGTTTTATTACTATAAAAAAAGCAATCTCAAACCTAGCTTCAAAATCTGAATAAAGGGCATTTAAATATTGAACGTAGGTTAAAATGTCCTGACAGTTTGTCTGTGACGAATTGAGAAAATCGAGACGTCTAATATTACACTTCTTTAATTTAATTCTGGAAATAAGTGCTGAGATGGTCCTTGTGAGTCTTCATAAATTTATGTTGTCACCTAGTAACCACAAATTAACCTCACTAAATTTGGTAACTGAATCAGTTGAATTGGTAAAATCTGGTTTGCCCTAGTTCAAATCTTTTTTTAAAGATTAAAGTCACGATCTGGTTTAATGAGAGCCACTATTATAGACCTCCATTTACATCTCATAGACCCTCATATTTTATCGCTGGCGTGGACCCCTTGCAGGTCGTCATAGACCACTTTGGGAATCACTGGCATAGACGGTTGCGACTCTTCAGACTTTTGCTTATACATATGAAAACTAATTGTCTATTAAAAATATTGTTACTTTATCTCTTCTTTTATATTGTTACTTTATCGCTTCTTTTAATTGTTACTTTATATCTTCTTTTATATTGTTACTTTATCTCTTCTTTTTCTCTCCTGTATTTGCACATACATTTAAATATTTAACTCATTAAACATTTACTTCTGTATGACTGTTTTATATTAACAAAGTTTTCTAATAACCCATGAAAATTTTACAATTAGCTCTAAATGAGTAAAAGTCCAATTTATTGGTAAAAATGCTGTCATAGGAAGAGATTCAATAAAGTGATTTCCAGTAAGTAACCTTTACTTATTTGCATATATAAGTTCTGAAGCAATTATGATCCTCCAGGAAATACACTTAAACATTCCCTATTTTATAACATGAAATAATAATAATAAAATAAAAAAAGAGGGTGAGAGAGATTTCCCCCTTACCTCTTATCCCCCCCCCCCGACAATACAAGAATTAAGTCGAAATTTGGCTAGTAAAATTTATCTTTTAAAATTCCAATGTACAGAACAATAACTATTAAAATATCTTTTGGCAGATATTATTTTATTTTCTTGTAAATCGTTTGGTATTTAAAATTACTTATAATAATATTAGTTTTATCTGGTTATATAAATCGTTTGCTATAATACTTGACTGATAACTTATTCTTGACTGAATACTTTCTGTAACTTATTAAAAAGACAAACACGAAAAATTAAGATAGTTCGAATTTTTTATTTTTGAGTGCAATGATTGTTTGATCTACATTTTGTTGTAGAAATGTTTGCAGAATAAAACTGTTTGTGAATTTTTATTTTAATCTAAAGAATTCTAATAGCGAATTACAGTTGAAATTTTATAAATTGCTTTTACACTGAACACTTTTATTCCACTTTTTAAGTCACTACAGAATCACTAAACCAATAAATTTGAAACACATTTCATTGAAACTACGATGCGAAGATCAAAAGATAAGACAAAATCCGTTAAAATCATTTTTATTTACCAAATCACATTCCAACCATACGTTTTACATACACACAATACTGCTATTAACAAATCACATTTAAAATAGACTAGAACAAAATGTATGCTTTTATACAAATGAAATTCTTGACAACATTTTTATATGTACATGCTACAAATTTTTATTTACAAATATGTTTTTCATACAAACATTACACTTTTTTTTCTTATAAATTGATTCTAACAAAACTGAAAAGATTGCTATTTACTTTGCAATGGCTCTGTGCGCTTAGCCAGAAATATTTAAAAGTATAGATTTACTTTTAAACAATCTTTAAATAAAGCCAAATTGTAATAAATGTAAAAAATGAGTATAACAGTTGTATAGTATAGTTGATTTAATAGCACTGTTTCAATATCCAGTTAAATATTAAACAAAAAATAACTTCAGGTATTCCATTACTCTTTCTTAAGTCAATATTTTCAAGTTGCGTTAGAGTAAAAATATGAGCTAATAAAAACAGGAAAATAAATAGAATGAAAACTAATTCGACAGAATTGAAGTGGAAAACCTTTATAAATTTTTACATCATGTTGCTGGTTGATTGTGAAATAATTTCATTTCAAAATCAGAATTCATTTACATCTAAAAGTGATAGAAAGACTTTACTGTTAGGAAGCATGAAGAGGTGCATAAAAAATCTTACGCCCAAAAGTAAAATTTAAATATTATTAAATGCCGTAAAATTTGCCGAGCATAAAACCACACTCAGATGAAGTTTAATTTTTTAAAAAAAGGAACGAACCTTACAGTAGTCTCATATGATGTGTAACATCTGACATATTATCGTGATAAAAAAAAATAAGCAATAATAATTTAAATCCTGAAAAAAATTAATCGGGTACGATTGGAAATAATTTTCTATCGAATAATTATACCTTTAATGGAAATTTTATTTAATGAACACAAGAAGTAATGCAATTTTTTATCCAAAATAATTATTCTTGTTCAATTTGGGGAAGAGCGGAGACTTATGATAACTATGGCGTAGTAACTAGCTGAGGACCTCGTCAGATAGGTCACATGGATAAGCCGTAAATATTACGAGAGTAACGTCAAAAAAAAAACCAGTTTTGCGGTTGCCCATCCGATATAGTGGTTAGCGACGCTGACTGCTGTGCCGTAGGGCCTGGATTCGAATCCCGGAGTAGGCATGGCTGCTTGTAAATGAATAGTGCCTTCGCGGCAGGGGGGTACTCTAAATAGCCGTCGAGCCACTAGTCCTCTCGTGAGATTGATGGAAAGGGAAGGGAAGTGGGAGGCTCCTGACCACTCCCAGGGTGTTCTCCCTCAAAATTGGGGAGGAACCGAGCCAAATCGTACTGTCACCTGCATGGTGCTGAAAGCTACGGCTAACGAGAAAAAAAATTAGTATTAAAGCAGTTGTACCTGTTTATCTTTGTAATTACTTTGTAGGTTTCCTCTCAGCAGAATGAATGTTAAAATGTACAAAATGCCTATTTTTCTTTAATAAAAATTACTTTCGACTTTTTGCCGTAAAAAAGCTCAAATACCTCAACTTCATTCACCTTATGGTAGTATTTAACATATAAATTAATTTTTTAATTTAATTGTCCCTTTTCACCTATATACCAGAGAACATCTTTTCCGCATAGGTAGGTTTTAAAGTTCTGAAAAAGACTTTAAAAATAGCCTTTTTCTGAATTCCGAATAAGATATACTTGTTACTGAAAATTCCTTCTAGAAGGCTTGACTTAAAACGTTTCCAGTAGAAATATGCAAATTTTTAGTCTTTGGACATACTAATTAAACTATATGGATCATAGAACAACAATAAAAGCTAGTAAATTAAACTTTATTGATACAAATGGCTTTTCACGAATTTGGATTAGGGATTTTTGAAGTATTAATGATGTTTCTCTCTCTTATTGATCCGTCTTCCAATTTAAAGCCTAACTTTTAGTTAAATTTACGTTTAGCACTTAATTTCAATCGATAATCATACCAATATTAATTTTGAAGTAAGTGATTTTTTTTTTTTACTTATTGTACATTAAAGTAAAAAATAATCGAAAATCTTAAATTCTAATCTACCAAAAATTGCAGATTACTTAACTCACATAAACTTGTAATTACCTATGTTAAGCATTGCAAAGAACAACAAGAAAAAATTGGCAAAAGATACTAGAAAGAATGTCATTTTAAGGCTGTTTTCCCGCAAGATTTAGGAACAGAATTTTTAAAAAAATTGAGTTAGTCGTAACACATATATATTTATGAAGCCAAAAATTTTTTCAGCAGCCACAGTCAATCTTTTACTAAAGGATCATTATTTGATACTTTTTTTACATTACCAAGCATTTGGATTAAAAAATCCATAATGCGAAAAATTAAACAAAAAAATTAATAATAAAAATTGAAAGGTATTTTAATGCGCTCTTTTAAAATCTGAAACAAGTGCATATAACAGCTCAAGTATCCATTTGTTACATACATAAAATAATAGCAAGTTATTTTTTAATAGACATACATGACCAGCAGTGGCGCACACAGGAATTTTTCAAGGAGGGCGGATCCAGGTAAGAAGTCCACCATTCTCATATCATGCTCCAATACGCCGCCCAACATATTCTTTTGATTTTGTCGATTTTCGGGAACAAAAATAGTAAAAAATGAAAAATTGAATCAATAATTAGTCTTAATGCAATAAAAAATACTAACAAATCTTAATCGGACAAAAATCAAGGGCTTTGGTTGAGTCCAGACCCGGGGCCCCCCCCCCCCCTTGTGTGCGCCACTGATAACTATGCATTTTTCTGTTTGACTCTGCCAACCTTTCGTTACAAATGACTATGATAGGTTCTTCTTACAGATTTCAGGTCCAAATCAATAATGGGATACACATCCCCCTAAAAGATGCTTTTATAAAGATATCTTAACATGAACTGAAATGATCACACACACCCTTGAAATCATCATCAATAATTACACAAGTACACATTAACAGTATTTTTTGTAAAAATTTTAAAACAAATTGTTGATTGTTCAACAATGTCCAATTTCCAACAGCCATCACGAAGGGCTACAGTAATGTTATTTCGCACCAAATTCTATCCAACCATCCAAGTTCATGTTATTGCCACCATCTAAACTCACATTTCTCATTTTCCACAGCGCCAGCGCTGAATTTAGTGAACAAAAGATCTCTTGTCATCGTCAGCACTTGATCAATGACATTATTGAAATGTTCATGGCTCATTTTGATCGCCATTGGCGATATTTTCTAATTCCTTTCCGTGTCCCAAGTTTGCCCTTGTGGAGAATCTCGAGACAAATTGGCTTGATCCTGTTCACTCTCACTCTCAACGGTCTCCGTTTCCCTGAGGTGGGCAAGACGGGCCAACTGTATTTCCTGATGCTGCTTTCTCCATTTAATTCTGCGATTTTGAAACCAAATCTTCACTTGACTCTCTGTCAGATTCAGATTGGAAGCAAGGAACAAGCGCTCGGGTCCTACCATGTACTGCTGGCGTTCGAATTCGCTCTCTAACCTTTCCAGTTGCTCGGGGGTGAAGATCGTTCTTATTCTTTTCATTCTACCAGCACCCTGAGGAGGGGACTTCTGGGAGGAGGTCGGCTTGTTGTTTGGTTTTGTCATGACACTGTATCGGCTGTCTACGTCTGATTCATCGCTGGTACTTGCCATGTGGTGAGATCGGCATTTAGAATCTGGAGGAAAAGAAAGGAAATGTATCTAATTACCGATTGTAAAAAGGTATTTTGAATAATCTTCAGAAATATAAAAGATAAATATAATGGCAAAAACAATGACAATCTAGTTAAAATAACATTGGATTTCAGTAAAACAGATTCAACTTTGAAGAATGTCGCTAACTGAACAAGTGGATACTGTGAAGGCCCATGATTAAATGTAGAAACTTGATCACAGTTCTCTCCATGTATATAATTGCTAGTCCAATGTGTATAGCCAAAGAAAACAAACACTCTGAAAATCTTTTTAATAACTAAAATAAGTCGAAATGGAAATTAAAACTAAGCGAAGAATCTCTTTGTAACTCTATACACGGCTTTAATTGTATTCATTAAAAAAATGGCTTTTAAAAGAAACATATTCTCGAAATATGGCTTCCCTTCATGGTAGCTTGAACTGCGACAAATTTTGATAAAATAATTAAGACGTAAAGATATATTATTTCAATTGTAAAGACTATTAAGTGTCATAGGATTCCGTCGCTTACAATCTACAATTATAGTCGAAAGACGAGAGTCATTTTTGCCAAAGAGTCGTGAATTTCGAAAATTTATCATTTTATATTCGGCATTGTTAGTTGTTAAATAAAATACTCCAAAGATTTTAGAGGTTGTTCAGAAAATTTCTCTAATTCTGAAGAGTTTATTCTGTAACATCGAAACTCATTTCCATCAGAAAAGTGAAAATATAGCATCTATTGTATTAATTTAACGATGTCATTGCCGTTATAAAGTAACTAGCCTTTAACCATCTGCTTTGCTCAGTATTCATGCTTTCATATGACACACTATTTTTAAGTTGTTGATATCTATGACCTAGCATTAAGCTTTCGATTGTTCTCAAAAACATTCTTATTACCCTCACCCTTTTAGAGTCGAATTAAGCAAAAGCAGTTCGTAGTGGATCTGTACTCTACAAAAGAAACATCCTGAGCAAAGAAGTCTGTAGATCTGATAATCCACCAACAGAAATACACACAGGATGACACAAATCTCCTTTCACTACTGAAAAAAAAGATACATGATTGTCAAGAAAAGGTATTTTTTTTTAAATTTACAACACCCTCTTCAACCCAGCAAGCTCTTTTGGGAGTTGATTTTTGAAAAATCTCTTCTTAACGGTTCTCAAATCGACAAAAGAAATGTTTGACAAATTTCATGTTTGTAGATATAATATTCGTCCTCATCACGTTACCATGGCTCCAAATGATGAGGTCATTTGCTAACAGCCTGTCGAACAGTTTGTTGACAGGCTGTAATACTGTAAAATTAGAATCAAATCATTGCTATATTGTTTGAGTTGACGCCAATACTAAGCATAAGTAATGTTCTTATAACAAAAGAAATTAGCTGCTAAATTCAATGATAGAAAAGTGTTGTTCACGCATAAGTGATTTGAATAATAATGTCGATGAAATAACTGTGAAACTAAGTAACTGAAGTGAAAAGATGAGAAAGAAAACAACGAGTGCACACAGATTGGTAACAGAAAACTCCATTGTGTCAAAGTCGATAAAACATTTATACAATATTAACAACCGTAACAAATCGAATGAACGCAATCAGTTTTTATCTCCAATAATTGGTGCACGTGGATATCTCATTGTTCTGTTTAAAAAAGAATTCAGAGAAAGAAAAAAAAGGATGGTAGAAGGGAGCGCGTTGCCACGTAATCCTCATAAAATTTATCCTTTATGTCATTGTCTGCCACGCAACATCTGATCGTCCCTATTAACGGTGTTTAGCGATTTATATGCATTCTTTCTTGTTGAATGATATTTTTTTTTACATTGATTTCATGGGGTTGTCGTTCCCTCTCTACTATTATCGCTTGCCAACAAAGGGGCTCTTCAGAGCACGCGCGGAAAATTTTCATGCCCCCCTGATTTGTTCGATCACTCCCTCCCCTTGACAACACGTTACTAGAATAGGGCGTTGACAACCCACCCCGTCTCGCAAGTGAATGCAAGAAGGGGAAGCCAAGAGTAACGCTAAAATCGCCAGAATGGAGAATTGGTCCTTTTTTTTTTACCTCAATTTTAGTGAATTCGATTTGATTTTTTTACCAACGTTGCACACTCTAAAACAACACGAAAGTTGTAAATGTTTAGTGAAAGGCAATAATATGTGGTCAAACTTGGTCATATGGTACATTTAATAAACTAAAATAAAGGGGGGGGATGAATACACAGATTTGATTTATAAAACCAAAGGTAGACTTACTTATGGTGTTTGGCAATTTATGTTTGTTCAAAAAAAAAAAATGCTAAGCGGATGTATGGATTAATTAGTATTCTGAGTCTGAGTATCGCGAATTTTCTGTCGGCAGGAGGGGCTAAAAACTTATCTCGAAGGGGAAAGTTTACTGTGATAATTTATCCAATAACTGTCTTCCTTTAAACCACAGTAATAATTTTTCCCTAATACTATGGCCAAATGATTTTCAAAGCCCCTAAAAGAGAAATTATCGTAATAATTCCTTCCTTTCATCGACCTAAAATTATTCTTGGCAAGATATTTGTTTTTTATTTAGAATTTGATTTTTATTTAAACAGTAAAACTAACGAAAAATTGCTATTTTTTTCGAAATAGGAAATTAACAGTTGAAAATTGCTGACGGAAAATTACACTGCCTCTCAACAATAACAAAAAGAAAAGATTCTAGAGTAACCTTATTTTACTCTGCAATAAAACCTCCGCTTCATACAAATTCAAAACAGTGATCTTTCAATTTAAGAATTTTCTTGAAAAGAAAAAAAATCACTTTAAAAACGTAAAAATGTATTGAAATTGAATTTGCTGAATGACTTCAGAAAGCCTCACATGTAACACTGACTGAATTTGGCGGCAATCACACAGTTTTTATGGCGTGGGGGCATATTTTGGCCAGGTAAAGCAATACATTTAAAACAAATACAAAACATATCTCAGAAAAAATATAAACAAAAGCATTCAAAACGCGAACTCGCGCATCCCTTTTCGTACGTACAACCTCTATACACACACGTGCACACAGGAGGGGAAAAAATCAGAAGCTTACCACTTGGCGACGAAATACGAGACAACTAATACAAGCAATTCGTTACGGCAACCCTATGGATGGGCTCGGATAATAACACCGGTTGACGTACGCTGGGGTTTTGAGACGGGCAATTTGTCAAAACCCTGATATTGGAGTCAAGTGTTTTGACAAGCTATATATACGTCGACAGCTCCCACTTACATAAGCTTCCGAAAAGATACTAAATGTCGGGGGGTATGTCAAGGAATAATAGATTTCGGATCTGACAATTTATATTGTCTGCGGATATGAATGATTTTGTTTCTGGGAGAGGGGGAGGGGGATGAATACACAGATTTGAGGGATTTTCCATGCGTTAGTGGAGTAATAGAAGTATTATACCGTTGTTTTTTTTTGTTTTTTTTCCAGTAAAAAGGATACAAGCTTAACAGTATGTAATTCTATTGTACAATTTTGCCCACACACACTAAAGAATAATTAAAATTTCTAATAAAAATTGGACAGAAACTATTTATTTTGTTTTTTTGCTATGAAGACAACAAGAATTTGCTTAGATTTATCTAAGTTGCTTTAAATTAAGTTTAAAGTGCGTGTTGATTTTGTTTTGTTTTGGAGAATTCACGCAGTGGGTTGTTTGTACTAATATAGCAGAATTGATCTTTAAGAATATATAATTTTGTATGAGGATGCCTTCAAATACAAAAATGTCTCATCTTTCATGCAAATTTGCAGCATAATTCATGCATAACGTGGAATTTTTAAAATTTCAAAATATTCTATGAATACTCATTTTATTTATTTCAATACGTAAAGAGACACAGTCGACAATTCAAACCTTCGATAATACGAACCTCTCGATAATTCAAAGTATATGCTCAGTCCCTAGAAGAACTCTTGATATTTCGAACTAAAACAATACGTTTAGAGACACTCAATAATTCGAAGTAAAATCTATGGCTGACCAGACTACAACATGCTATAATTCGAAGTTATCTTATAAAGCTCTCGACAATTCGAACACTCATTCTCATATACAATCCTGTAGCAAAAAGGTGGCGCTTACAAGTTTTCTGTTGTACTATTTCTGCGTGTCTCCCCTGTAACGCAGCCCCCTTTGATGACCATCTGTCTGCTACCCCTTTTTAGTGTTTTCCGGTTCATCAGACGAAAATACACTTTTATTGCTATCCTTCTTCAAGTGGACAATAGACTTTCCGTACCTGTTGTCAACCGTCCATACCTTTCGTTCAACACGTGGTCTTGCTACACACGTGTTTAGAAAGGATGGTCCGCTATTGTGAAGAAGAGATGCGTAGGATTGTGTATGAATGTATTCTTTTAATACAGGACTTTTAACTTCTGATAATGTTCCTATTATATAATATGTACTTTTTAAAAATTACTTTACAATAATATTATACATATGTACACGATTGTTTTATTACATAGTTTCAAATTTAAATATGTTAGAAAGGAAATTCTTTTCGAGTATTTTGGGAGTTTTTTTCTACCCTCTTGATAATTCAAGTTTTTCATTGGTCCCTCCAACTTCCGAATTATTCAGAGAGCCGACTGTATCTCATTTAGCGTTATTGTACAGGAGAAAAAATTCGTAACACATTTTATTCAAGAATAAATGGATCAGCTCGAATAAAATTGAGGAGTATAGTAAAAATGTTGCTCTCTATAGAACAGTGAAGCCCGAATATGATTTTAATGCTTTATTTCCTTTATACATGAAAAAATATTTTAGATTCGGATCCTATTCTTTAACATTAAGCGGAGAACGGCTTAATATGGTGTTTAGTTCTGCAACGTGTTTTACTCTGGAATTTAAAATTCTTTCTAAAAATAAAATGCATTATTACATTTTCCAGATTGTGAAATTTGAATACAAAATTTTTCACACAATTAACAATTTCTTAAAGATCAGTAGTAAGCAAGCAATTTTTCCTTGTTATTTCAACAACATTTTGAATAGGTAATTGTTTTGCTACAAATATAACGAATTGTATTAAAATTATTTATAATATAAATTGATCAATTTTGTAATTGAATTTCATGACCAGTAACTTATTTGTATATGTCACCGTTAAAGTTAGAAATTCGTTATTTCAAAGAATATCTCGATATTTCAAAAAATAACTGGACTAGTCAGTATATACAGTTACTGAATGCTACGATTTAGCTAGATATTCTATAGAATAACGATTACTTGATCGTTAAAGTATGAAATACAGCTCTCGAAAGTTCTTTGAACCGATTTTCCCTGCATTTAATCAGTTTTGAACCGCTTATAGCTGCTTTGTAATGATGTGCATATGTGAACGCTTCATTCCGTTGTTTTTAAACCCAGAATTTAGGTGGTGTATATATGCTAGCGTTTTACATAAGTTATATGTAAAAAGCTATTTATTTAGCATTTGTTATTATTAACAAATATTTTTGCAACCTGTTTTCAAGTAATAACTTCTGCAAAAATGGAAGACTAACCTGTCAATAAGAACGATTCAATGCGCGCGCGAGATTTCAATCTTTAACAAAAAAGCGTAAAACAAAAAAAAAAAAAAAAAAAAAAATGCTGCACTTACTCCTGAAAAATTATTTTGATAGCAGAAGTAAAAAGTGATAAAAGCAAAGAAAAAAGTACCTCGTGACTAATGGTTACTCCAGCATTATATCTTTGAAGTTCAAGGAGTAGAAAAGTTAATTGTGCCTGTAACAGATGCAAAACGTATTTTTTTCTCTCCTTTATGTTTAACTAATGTTAGCATTGTGAGCAATAACAAGTTATACCATCTGCTTTTCGTAATTTATAAGGTAATCCTCCCCAATAGGAATTAACTGTATTTTTCAAAAGAATTTAGCTATTTAGGATCAATTAACTTATAACTTTTGAAATTGTTTATTTTTCGCTTAAAAGGGCTGTGATTAGTTATTTTATGGAATAACTAGTTATTTCATAAAATAACTAGGTAAAGTATGAAATTTTTCATCTATTGTACATTTTAACTTAATTGTCTAGTTATTTCACGAAACACCTAGCTATTCTACGAAATATAACTGAATTATATACTTTAGCAATAACATATACACATCGCATAAGACATAATCCCATAATTATGTTAAATTCACGTCACCAATAAAATAAGCCCAAAAATATAAATTTAGCTTTAAGCTCCCCCACCCCTTCTTTTCTTTTTCCTTTCTTCACATCAAAAGGTTCAAAACAAGTGATCACAGGAGTTGACTTGGCTGAATGATAATTTACTTTTTTGGTAGTTAATATTTGAAAAGTAATATATATATTCCTATTTATGCCGAGATTTGATTCACGCTTATAAATACATATAACCAGTGGCACGCACACACAGGGGAGGGGTCCCCGGGTCCGGACCCCTTTCCCCCATAGCCTTTGATTGTTTTATCGATTAATTATAATCTTATGTATATAATACGTAAAATTTAACTTCATATTTTAAATTAATATTTAGTTTTCTTAATGAATGCTAATAATTTATTAGATAATTAATTTTTTGCTGTTTTTTATACCCGAAAATCAACAATAACAACAACAAAAAAATCAAAAGAATATGTTGGTCGGCGTATTGGAGCATAATTCGAGAATGGTGGATTTTCGAACCCTGCCGCCATTTTGAAAAATTCCTGTGTGCGTCACTGCATATTACCCATACATAAATATAATTTTTTTCCCGATATTTAAGCAAGCCAGCAATTTTATTTAAATCAATGAGTCCGGAAAAAAGGGACTAAAATGTAGTATCCTTCACCAATTACGTTAACTTTTACACATGCAATACCTAATTAGGTTTTTTCCGCATCAGTTGAGTTATTGAAAATCAAATAATTAGTAACAAACACAGTTAAAAATTGCTTACCAAACGTGAAAATAGACACATAAAAAAGGAAAGTTGAATAAAATAACATTTGCTGTATTTTTTAAAAGAACTGTAAAATAGTTTAACGTAAAAACAAAGATTTTTAGGAATTAAGCACTTCAATAGATAATATGGAAGTTTATGTACCATTAAATTTTAATTTGAAGAACAACCAAGCATTTTCTTCAGTTAACTTCTAAAGGTTAAAAAGTGATGAGAACACCGTGTCCGCATTTTTTTTTTTTTTACATTATCAGGAAAAATTTAAAATTTCTCGTATTCTTATATTTAATGAAGCATGATACGCGAAAATCGTAAAAATGCTTTCGTTATCTATAGTAATTAAAAGTTTTTGTGTCCAGATTTTGCAAATAAGATTTAAAAAAAGGTTCCAGAAATTAATTAAAAAGCATTATCTAAAGAATTGGTCAGGAATTTAATTACCAGTAATGTATACACTTTGACAAATCAATATGTAACTAATCAATCTTCAAACTCGTATAATAATTAGTTTATTTAATAATGTTTTATAAGAACGACACGTTTCCTCATTACGATGGATACGAACAGATATTCGTTTTCGAATTCATATATTCTAAATGTAATTCTAAAAAATAAACTGTTTATTAAAGAACTACATACAAATGCTTAAAAATCAATACTTGTCAAAAATTACCATTAATTTTAAATTCGAATAAGAGTATAATTAGGACAAGTATATAAAATATATGTTTTTTTTTTAAATCCAAAACATGATTTCACTGATATAATACAAAAAAAATCTAATTCTTTACATCCAAAAATATTTTTTTGTCTTACACAAATTTTGTTAGTGCACAAAGAGGCAAAAATATCCATGTGGAAAAATTTTAAAATTCAAAAATCCTCATTTCAAACATATTTCTAAGTATAAATACTTAACTCACGGGAGGGAGAGAGAGAAAGAATGATGTATTATTTTTAAAAAATACAGATAATTTCACCTCCCTTTTCGAGAATGCGTTACAAAAACAAAAAAAACCTAACATTTCTGTTCCTAATGTCAGAAAAGTTTCATTATCTCTTCAATAACTATTTAAATTATCAAGCATTTTTATTTTTCTTCTAATTTAAAACTTAAATTTAATTATTTATGATCACAAATGCAGCAAAGGGCTAAGGTTAAGCCGAACCCTTGTTGCAAAACTTCGAATTTTGGAACGATTTATGATACTATTCAAGTATATTAAATGGGGACAGTAAACACTCAATAAATACACTCGGTTGAATTTAAGATACCATCCTTCCTCCAGATGCCATTCTTCCTAAGTAAAAGGGGAAAATCTTATCTTTGATGACAGGGAAAAAGCAGGTATCAATAATAAAACTTAGTACAATACAATGAAATATGACAGGTTATACACTCTATTGAAATCTCATTTCCTCTTCTACCCCTTTTTACCCTTCAAGACGGCTCCTTTGGGTCGAAAAGACCTGCATTTTTAAATATCTTTCCAGGTATTTACCTTAAGAACTTTCGAGACATGACAGATTGTATTTAAAGATAATTTTTCACATGCTGTAGTACCTCCTTTCTCGAGAAGATTGATTGGTTGAGTCTTTTCTCTTTTTGATAACAAAAATGACAGTTGTATTTAGTGAGTGAAAAGGAATGAAACATTCCAACTATATGGAGACAACCGGTTAAAATTTCTGAAACGTGCTACTTATAATACTAGCAGTTATTCGCCCCGTCACTAAGTATGCGTTCTCCTCCTATATACATACATCAATTATTGATATCTAAGGCTTTAAGCTTGCTATTATATTCAAAGATATTGATTGAAAGATATTGATAAATGAGTGATTGTGATTTATAAAAGATTGTGCTCCAAAATAAATCATCGAAGAATCAATACGTTCCTTTAAAGTTTGTTTTACATCAAGGAGGTGAAAACAGTCTGCCGTAGCATTACTAGAGTTCATTACACAATGTCTATTCAAGTTGTTTTGAACCCCCATAAACCCAAGTCGAAGAAAAACTGGTCAATATTCCCCTAATCAGAAAATATCTAAAAAGAAGAATGGTAACGAGAGATAAATATTCATAATTTCGAACAAAAGCAAACAAAAAAACCCATAATTTTACGTTACCCTTAAACAAAATTCGTAATTTTAAGCTAATTTCTAGGAATGTTACGATTGTCAAAAATAAAAATAGCAAAATTTATCCAAACATTTTTTGCCTGAAAATTTATTAAAATAAATATAGCTTGAATTCTACACAAACAAAATGACTATTTTTTAAAACAGTTTATAGTTCAAAAGTTCTTTTCTGTTTTTGCACTTTTTTATATTCTTTGTTAACTTTTGTTGATGCATTTAAACCACAAGTATTTTAAGCCAAAGTCACAATCCCGACATTGAATAATTGAAACCCTTGAAGGAAAAAATATAATGACTTGGCATTGAGAAATATTATTCATCTAAAAAATGCCAATTTGTAGATCTGTGAGAGGACATTTTTTTGTATCTGTGTTTTGCTAACATAAAACTGACGGATTTTGGGAACTTTCGAAATAAATGTCCAATGTTAAAAAGCAGAGTTAATATAACAAGGCTTATTATGTATATGTTACCGGCAAAGTATGAAATGCCGGCATTCTATAGAATGCTTAGGCATTCTATACAATGCCGGGCGTTTTTAGGCAAAGTATGAAATATGAGATTGATTACATACTTTGCCTAGGCATTGTATAGAATGCCCAGGCATTCTATAGAATGCCTAAAGCTATTTAGGCAAAGTATGAAAAAAGGTCATGATTAGGAATTATAAAATGATTTCACATAAAATATAAAGTGATTGCCATGGAAAGTTGCACAAATACGAGAAAAATACATCCCAGTAAATATAATGGAAATAATTTAATGCTCCTTGAGTAACCTGATACCTTTTGATCCACGGAACAAGGGTTGGGGACCACTGTTTTATGGTGCTGACGCTTTCTTTAACAGTTTAAATTAGTTTACTTTTATTTTCCGCAAACATCACATCATAGCTATTCAGCAACCAATAGTCCCTGGGTTTCTTCTTAGTAGTCATTTTAGAATTTTTAAATCAGTTATTAACTTCTAGTATAAGTATTTTCAGCTAAGAAAAAACCTTTTTTTGGAGCATCAACTCGAATTTTAGGCAGCTAACCGTTGAATAGTTGTTTCATGTCTATGGACCATGGGTTGGCAACCTTTTAGGTGTTGCGTGTCAAACCAATCTACCAATATGATTCAGCGAACCACACTATAGAGCATTTTTGAAACAATTCAACAGTTTTCAAATTTGTTGAGTAGTGCAAAGTGCCACTGAGTATTGTTCCGCGTGCCACATGTGGCACGTGTGACATAGGTTGCAGATACCTGCTTTAGACCATGTCACATTCTCCAACACTATAGCTTGCTTCTCCATTTTCTTTCTCCACGGGAAAAAATACAATTTTTTGTTGAAAAAGTTTAAGTAAAATTGAGTATTTTGACATTTTCGAACAAACAGCATTTGTACAGCTAACAGATTCTGAGCCTGAGCCACGCTTTAAAAATTTTATATCTTACCAATTGACAATATTCGAAATGAATCTGAGATGTTTTCATACTTTGCCGGTTTCTCATTAGGCATTCTATAGAATGCCTAGGCAATGTGTGAAATAGGAATCATTTCATACATTGCCGGCTAGATTTAGGCATTGTATAGAATGCCTAGGCATTCTATAGAATGCCGGATTTCATACTTTGCCGGTAACATATATAATGCACTTCCAGATCAAGCAAACGATAACGGAGACTACAACTCACAAAATGTCCGCTTTTTCTTACTGTGTTTAAAAAAAGGTGATTAGAAAACTTAAAATCCTGTATAATCTCAGATTTAAGAACACATATAACAGGCTTAGTTATGGCTTATGACCATTTTGTAAATATTCGTATGAAAAAAAAAATTAATTTGCTTAAAATTCTGTAAAATTAGTACGCATATCTCGCATCATATTTAATACATTTGCAATAATTCTTTGAAATTCCTTAATTAAGTCGTGAATATAACCACCTCTAAATTAAAAATTTAATAATTCTATAAATGTTTAAATAATGCAACAAAAAAAATTGTTACTCAGAGACTATAATAAGTATAGGAATAACTCTAAAAATAAATTAAGTAATATTTTCTTGGCAGAAAATGCAATTAAAAATTTACACAGTGCAATTCACATATATATCAATAAAGACACAACAAACTATACTTTAATCCATTAAATTTTTCTAATTTAGGAAATTATGTGGCTTACTGATAAACTCGAAGTCATATTTTACATTCGAAATGATTTTCCAACACTTGAAGCAACCACAAGATTTTGCACAGAAAAAGAGTTCCGTTCATTTTTACAGAAAAAATTCTGTTTTATTTTTCAATAAAGGATATTTAACTTATTATGATTTCTACTGCAGAAGTAAAGCTAGAATGAAAAATATACGCTCTTTTATCTTAAAAACTATATAAACCCGTTTTAAAATAACTACGTAATCAGATAAAATTCTGGAGATAATTTATTAGTTATGACTACTTTTTTCCCACGGGGAAGAATTCAGTTCAGCGTTAAAAATGTAATATTTGAAAAATAATTTATTGATTTTAATACTATTCTTCCTATGGTTTTAGAATTTAAAGGCATTATTATCTCTTGCCGGTAAAAAAATGTAAATATTTTCAATTAAAAGTATATAGGTACATCTTTTTTGAAATTATATATTGAAATAAGCAAAAGTAAATTCTAGGTAGTAAAATAAGAAAATGTAAAACTATTTTTGCTTTAAAAAAGCCTAACAATCAAGCTAACTTTAAATAGTAAAAATCTTTATTCTATAACTTTTTAATATATATTTATAGATATAAATGAAAATGTTCATGCAAATATGAAAATCTCAGAAAAGTTTTTATATAGTTAAATGTTTTCATTAAAAAAAATATTTTAAGAAAGAAAAAAAAAGTTTTTTTTAAATAAAAATTTTAATTAAACTGTACTTTAAACTGATATCTTTTTTAACTCCGAAAAATAATAAAACTTTAAGCAGGGGGACCATTCGAGTAAAAAGTTATTTTTCCCCAGAAAAGTACCAAGTACATGCTTGAAAAGCATACGATTAAACTTAGAAATATATTTATAACTCAACCATAAAAAATTAAATTTATCAAATCATTTTTTTAAACTATAATCTCTTACAAGAATTCCTAAAATCAACTTCGACATTGAAACCGAAAATAATAATAAAATGTAAAAAGTGAAATATGAAACATCAATTGGTCAACAAGGTACAAAAACAAAACAAAAAACCCTGAGAAATTCAAACTACACAGAAAATTAGTTGTTCATTAACATATGCTTTTGGTGAACCCGGTATATTATACTAATACTAATAATGCAAAGCAAATGAATAAAGACTTCCAAAATGGTTTTATATCAAAGAAATATCACATAAAAATAAGAATAACTGAACAAAATAAGTTTCTTTAAAATTTCTGCTCAAAAGATAAATACTGAGCCTTACCGTCTTTTGAAGGGGTGCTATCAGGGGATGAAGGCAACAGAGCAGTCAGCGAGCTTCTAGGCGTCCCAGCCGGTCCTGAGTAAGACAAAGTCGGCGACAGAATCCTTTCTCTGCGGCTATCAGATAGTCGAATGGCGCCTTTGTAATCTTTTTTATATTTATCTTCGTTCGAATCTTTTCGTCCCAGTATATAGTCAATAGTGAAGGGTTGTTTTTGCTTCTCTGTCCTCATGGGTTGGTAGGTCTTGTGGTGTTGATGGTACGATGGTATGAAATACGGTGCACTTGTAGTTTGCAAACGATTACTAAAATAATTGGAAATCGCTGGAGGACTTGGTGTAGTTGATGGTGAAAATGTCACTGTATCAGTTGTAGACAACATTAAGGGTTGATAATTGGAATAATAGTTCATCATCGTCGTATGCATTATCTGTCTAAATCCAAAATCAAAAAAAAAATTATAAATTTAATAAATGAATAACCGAGAGAGAGAGAGAAATGCAAGTGATATCTTTCCTCAGTCGAACAGGATGAATAGTCAAGCTTCTCCTTGAAAGCTAAAGTGGATCTAATCTGAAGACAAAATTCTTACCGGACCCGTTAAATGTACACTGAGGCTAACTCCACCCTTCAATCGTAGGTGTCTCCCGAGCTAATCCGGAGCCAATCGGGGATGACCTCAACCGTGACGTCAGGGAAAAGATCGCGATGATTGGATGATCGATATGAAAGAGGTTTAGTCTCTGAATGTTTTCCCCTCTAGTGGGGCTATTTACTAGGAAAGCTTATAATCTGTTTATTGGACGTGGGAAAGGGAATGGGGGAGGATGGCAGTTAAGGTTAAGGGAGGGGGAGTGAGACTCCACTCATTAAACTAATTAGACGAAGCAGAGGGGAATTTTGGAGCGTTAGGAAATTAGTGGCCTCCATTACCTCGCGAATTTCAATTAGAGAGGGATTTTACAAGGGACTTTTAGGCGCTTTATTTCGGTGGCGGCTTTTCGCATTTGGAATGCGGGGATTAAAAATAGGGTTGCTGATTTCACTGTAAAATTGTTTTCCCTCGTTTGGATATTTACTGAGAGGTTTTTGTTGTTTGATACATTTAAAAACAAATTAATTAACTTCTGTTAGGTACAGGTTGAATATAAAATTTTATTTTGCTTTAATGATCTTAAGAAAATTGTAAGATCTTTAGAAAGTAAATAGAACACAAAAATCCGATTTTTAGGGGGCAAAAAAAAAAAAAAAAGCACATTAATGTTGTAGAAATTAATTTATCACTTTTTGTGTTTCTCTCTCTCTCTCTCATTTTAAATTATTTCGCTTGTTTAATATTTTATTATACAATTTAATTATGCAAAACAATTGGAAATTTATCTGATAAATAACAAAATTAATGGAAAACATCTGAAATTTTTTAAAATTCCTCTGTGGTACTTGCCTTTTTGAATTACTTTGTGATAAAATCACCTGTTAAAATTTTTCTGTTCAATTGCTTACAATAAATGAAAAATAAATCAAGGATTAGATCATGTAAGGTTAGAGGGTGACAGCCAGTGAGCCATGTGTGGTCCGTTTTTGTTTGGAGAGGGGGACCACCAATAAAGCTAGTAAGCCAAATAAACAGTTAATGTTCTCTATACTTGGGTCAACATATATTTGTGATCACCTGCGTACCTAGTCCTGAGTGAGAAACTCAGGATTCAGGTACTCAGGGGCTCTTGATTGGGGTTTCTTAATATTTATTTGATTGTATGCTTACCAGTGACGTACACATGATTTTTCAAAGGGGAGGGGGGATCCAGGGTCGAAAGTTCACCCTTCTCATATCATGCTCCAATACGCCGCCCAACATATTCTTTTGGTTTTTATCGATTTTCAGAACAAAAAATTAAATATTTAATAAATAGTTAGCGTAATTTAATAAAATTAATGAGTAATAATATTTGACTAAAAAAATCAAGGGCTTTGGGAGGGGGTGTCCGGATCCGAGGACCAGCTCCCTTGTGTTGCGCCACTGGTATGTAATATATATAGATGAGAGTGAGAGAATATTAACGTCGCACTGATTAGAAACACGAGGGCTTTTGGCGACGGTCCACGTAATTTTTGAACCATGTCAAGTGACGCGGAACGACACCTGAGCTGGCACCCCTCTCCTAACTACCACACCACACCAACGGGAGGATATTTGAGCTCTCGACAGATTTAACGTGCATCGCTCCCTACACGGCGGATCTTCAGTGGTACTAGGATCG
Organism: Trichonephila clavata; assembly: GCA_019973975.1. Taxonomy (NCBI): domain Eukaryota; kingdom Metazoa; phylum Arthropoda; class Arachnida; order Araneae; family Nephilidae; genus Trichonephila; species Trichonephila clavata. The sequence continues at coordinate 1,827 of BMAO01039031.1, read as the reverse complement.
AACCCATGACATGCTAGCCATGATCCGATGCCTAGACCACTCGGCCACGCGGCCCCGTAATATATATATATATTTAACCAGTAGCGCATACAAAGATTTTTCAAAGGGGGGGGGGACAGGGTTCATGGTCGAAAGTCCCCCAAATTGTATCATGCCTCAAGACAACACCAATTGATTCTTCCAATTTGGTTTACAAAAAACAGTAAAAAATAATTATTGAATTAATAATTTGCATTCATTAATGAAAAATAAATTGTTTAATTCTAGTCCTTAGTTAAATTTTAAGTTTGTTTTTTTATAGGATTATAATCAATCGAAAAAAACTCAAGGCTTTGAGGGGGGGGGGGGGGGTCCGGACCCCCTACGACTCCAATCTCCCTTGTGTGCGCCACTGTATTTAACTATCTTTGACTATAGAAAAAATTGTCTTGCCCAGGGGTCTAGGATTATTCTGATAGCGCGTAATTTCTGGTGTATTTATATTAATTAGTTCTATATGGATTATTTTGTGGCCACGGGAGCCAAGTGATCAAGCTATCGGATCATGGCTAGCGTGTCATGAGTTCGTGCTCAGTACCACTGAAGACCCACCGTGTAGGGGAGTGATGCACGTTACATCTGTCGAGAGCTCAAACGTCCTCCCTTTGGTGTGGTGTGGTAGTAAGGAGACAGGAGTGCCAGCTCAGTGTCGTCCACGTCACTTGACCATGGTTCAAAATTACGCGGTCAGTCGCCAAAAGCCCTCGTGTAGCTGAACTGCGCGACGTTAATATTCACTCACTTGTATGGATTTTTTTGAGAAAATGCAATTCAGACTATTTAAACAAGGGAAGCCGCTGACAATTTTCATTAAAAAAAAGTTTTTTAGTCGGAGGAAAGTATAGTTTTTTTTTTTAATTGAGTAAAGATTATTTACAGCATTTTTAAACCTTGAAATATTCATTTTGAGAAGTAATAAAATTTACCATCAGGAAAACTACCAGTCAAACGCAATCATGGAAGGAAAAATGAAATTTTAAAATTGTGTCACTTATGTCTGCTTTTGCCAGTAATTAATTGAATTTCAAAAGTTTTTCTGTCAAGGGTAAAAAAAAAAACTACTTTTGCAAAAAACAGTTTTTATCAACAAGGGCTATGTTATTGAAATGCCATTTGATTGTGATGAAATTTTGTAGTCAATTGGCATTTTTATGTAAATTCTTAAGTGGTCTAAAAAAGTTAATTTAAGAAAATTGAATTCTGCTTGCAGCCAAAATATAAAAGGCAAAAGAACGAACGGAGAAAAGATAGATTAAACTTTAAATGACAGGGAGGAGCTCATATTTGACACATTACTCACATTTAATATCATTAAAGAATACTACAATTGATTTGTGTGAGTGCCATTTTTAAAATATAAATATAATTTAAAGGGAAAAATGCTGAATCACATGCCTTTATCAGAATTAGTTGGCGAATTTTCATGAAATCAAGCCAAGAAGGATGCCAAACGAAGGAGGAAGGGTTAGAAAACCACGAAACACCAAACAAATTTACAATATACCAGATTTTTAACAATTTAAAATCTGATGTTAGATTAAAATAACTTACCAATCAGTGGGCTGAAAATGTTTCATTTAAAATAAATGTTAGAAATCCTCAAACGTTTTTAAAGTGAAATTTTTAAAAATAACTAGGAGGGGGGATAGCATTGTCCACCTAACTGCGGGCACACCTTATATATACAAATTATATAACTATTCATACATATTGCTCAAATTGTAAAACTGTATTTTACATGCATTATGTTGCTTCATTTATTTTTCAAAAAATAAACAAATCTCAAGT
>BMAO01039030.1:0-92176 GCA_019973975.1 Trichonephila clavata | reverse complement strand
CTATTTTGTTTGAAATCACTCTCTCCTCTCTTCTTATCTACTTTATAAATTGTGTTTATCATATTTTTATTTCTGTAATATATTTTGCTACCACTTTAAATAGTTTAAACTAGGAGCAATTAAAAAATAGTACCTATATTTTTCAACATTTATTATTGTTCTGTAAAAATAAACATTTCATTAAATGCTTTATAAGAAATTTCTGCTATAGTATTGGCATTGTTGCCTTTTTTAAAGATTTTAAATATAGTTATAGATGAGAGAATTTTGATTAACTTTATTAGAAGCATACAGAATGTTATACAATATTTTAAAGAAATTATGCATTTTAAAGTAATTATACGATTTTTATGTATTTTTATAATTAGTTACGCATATTTAATTATTAGATTGCACTGAATATCCTTCAAGTTGTCTGGACAAAAGATCTAATCAAAAAAAGTATCGCGAGCAAATCACTCTTAAAATGACAATAATATACAAAAAGACAAAAAGAATTTGTGCTTTTCAAATTTTAATCTTACAAAATAATGGTTCTCTTAGCAGTTTCAAGTATATTAGAAGAATTATGTGTTTATTTCACGTTAAATAAAAAGAAAGAAAAGTGTATTTTTAAGTAAACTTAATATACTTCTTTCTTTGAAAATTCTTTTAACAGTTTGAAGCAATTTTAATGAAATATTTAGAAATTATAGATTGGCTCATATATTACTAAACAAAATTATGTAATAAACGTTAGGATTACAAAAAAAAAATCAACATAATAAATATAATAACGTTTTATTTCATTTCGAGTTATTGTTAGGATTCTTTTAAGTATGGTAAATAACTAATGAATGTACTCAAAATCTCATTAATGTTTTGTATTTTAAATGAACTATTATCGCTTTTATAACTGATCAAGAAAATTATTTTATAAAGAGAGGCAAATAATATTTTTTCATTTGAATAACAATGCCAATCGAAAATGTTTTAAGATTCAAGCTACGAAAACACATTTAAATATGTTAATAATCATAAAAATATTCTAAGAAACTGAATTATTTATATTTATGTATGTAAATCGAAAAGTAAATAAAATAGTAATGACACAAATGCGACAAAATATTTTTTTCACTTTATCTTACGCACTGATTAAAATACCTGCGCATTAAATCTTAAAATTTTAAAAGAGAATTTGAAAATGAAAATATAGTTACCTTTTTTTGTTGTTTAAACACGGTTCTCTGATTTGTCTGTATAAGCGTAGGAAGCTAAAAGAAATTAGTTCGGAAGTCAAATTGATGCAAAATTTCCTCGAAAAAGGGTCTTTTTCTCAGGGCCATTCTGTCCCATTCTTTTCATTCGTCCTTAAGCCTGTCATAAATCTTGATCGTGCTTTTGTCCAATGTGCCGAAATTCTTCTTTAACGCGCCCTCTCCCCCTCCCCCCAGAGAATTAACGTTGAGAACTCATTGATACTCCTTAAAAAAATAATTAACTATAGACTTGGAGGGTGACAGAAGACTTCAGGCGCTTATGGTCCTATCTTTTCTCAGAACGGGAAGCAGTTATCCAGCCCTTGCTCATCATGAATGCACATTCAGTCTCTTGGTTGTTACAGAAATAAAAGAGAACCGGGATAAATATAATATAATACTCTCTTTCACTGGACCATCTATGAAAAAAATTCCGACTAAGGGCCAAGCCTTCCTGTAGCTTCTTAGTACGACGTTTATTACAGTCAATCAATCAATAGACGAAGGGGTTATTGTCATTTACAGGAAAATAACATTCTGAATGGATTTTTTCCATCCTAATTAGTGTTATCTGTATTTCACTTCAAACTATCTTTCTGTCGATCCGCATTGAATGAGAAATTTTTCCTACATTCAAAGATCACACCAATCCTTGTCTTCTCATTACTTTGAGTAATTTTACCAGCTTTTAAACTTTTCTTATTGCGTTTCCTGAGATTCAGAATTCACATGGAAAACTTATATCGTTTTATGCCAGTGACATACTATTTTATAAACGTAAAAAGGAACTCTTAATATGACCATTGATAACATTTTATGACTTTTTGCTTACACACGTCCAGGGCCTCTAGGGGAGCCCGTATCATTGATACGGTGATAGCTACGCCCCTGATAAGAAGAAATGTTGTTCAGGAATGTTTCTCAGAATTTAAAATCCATTCTTATGATATGCTTCATCTGTGGTAGTGCGAACAGTTAAAGTCTTTATGATTTCAAGAATTAGTTTGCAGATTGTTGAAATTCAGAGATCTACAATAGTAATGTTTACGACAAAATTCACATTTCTTACGATAGGAATATTGTCAAGTTTTCATATGCAAGAGTACATTTTAGTTTTTGATCATTCTGGGGCCCCTGCACACAACATCCGCCACACCACCAACATGGCTGGCCCTGTACATAGTTCTCTTTCTCTATATTACAAAAACTTAAAATGTAGAAATACTAAAAGGAAAACATTATCAAACTAGAAACACACAAGCTCTTCTGAAAAATCAAACATATGAAAGCAAATGGTGTAAACATGATCCTATGAAACCAAGACAATAAAAAAAATTAAAGAACAAGACGCACATTACCTGAAATTTTAACTTTAAAAGTTAATCAAATTTAAGTTGACCAATGGTAAAAAATGCCAGCAAAATTCAGACCTTATGAAAGTATGCAAACATCCCTGTGATCAATTATTTCAATAGCCAAAGATGCTCTACAGTTTTTTCCAAAAAATAACTTTCTTCTACTTCACTATTTGATTCGTTCATCAATTTAGAAAAATTTCAATCTCCCTTAAATATTTCACTTTTTCTGTCATGCTGACTGAAATAAAACTGTTACTAAATTTACAAAATACTTCGATCCAGTGCCGGATTACTCGTTAGGTGGAGTTGACCAGTTGCATATGGGCCCACAAAAGCATGCTCGTTTTTCTGTTAGTGCTCCAAAAACAGGCTACAGGGCTCCGAGAACTCGACTGCCTTGGGGCCTCCATGTCGTTTAATCCGACACTGCTTCGATCTCTTTCCCCACATTCTCAAAATATAAACACTAAAATCCAGATAACAATAAATCACGAACCTTCAAATACTAAATTCTTTCGAAAGAACTAAACATTGGTAGTTGTTTCTAGTCTGAGATCTGGGATCATTGTTATAATATAAGAAATCTGGGATCAAATTTTTAAAAACTTGGAACCGAAAACATGTATTAAAGATCAAAGTTCAGGAAAACATTTTTTTTTTAAAAAAAAGCAAAAAACAAACGGATTTCAACCGCAATTACATGTAATATGTGAGGGCAACACTAATTGTTATACGATTCAAATGTGGGTAATCATTGGATTTGCAATATCAGTACAAGATTTTTTGTTGCACGTTGAACTTATAACTGAAGTCTTATCAGCTTGGGGCCCCTTGATGCTCGGCGCGGCCGCCAGCCGCTTAATCCGCCTCTGCATTCGCTCCCGTCCCACAAACATTATGGAAACTATTTTAAAATGTTTTTCTCATTGAAACTATTTATTTTTTTTAAAAGAAAACAAGAAACATATAATTTCAGAGATGATTTAGAACCCATGCTTTTCAACCAAGAAGTATGGGCTATCTGAAGAAAGAAATTATTATTTTTTTTTGGTTAGATTTGTTTTGGAATAAGTAACAAAAAATAAGAAAGAATACTGTAGAATTATGCTATAGCACTTTTTTAGAAATCTATTTACAATGATTTTCTTAACCAAAAGCCCTGCAATACTCAAGCCGTATACTAAAATAGATTAAAAAGGTCGCACAATGACGTCTTGATGAAAAATTAAGTCTAGTTTGAAACTGGCAATAAGGTTAAATAGAATATATTCATTTTTTGATTATTTATTAAATTTATAGCTTCAAACTCCTGTTGTTTTTGTAAACATTGATGTGATAATCGTAAGTTGTATGTTTTTAAAGAATTTTACGCTTTAAAATAGCCATCATTGGCTGTTTTATCGGTATAATTTTATGATCTGATTATATTTTAAATTTTAGTTAAATTTTTTTTGTAGATTGTTATTTTTCTCGCTTGTTTTCTTTAATAGTATTTCAGATTTTTTTATCCTATGTGGATCGAACAATTGTTAAAATTATTAATTTATGTTCATATTTATAAACATTCGGTACTTATTCGTACTTTCAATAAAAAAAAAAAAAAATTTTTTTTTAATATGTTGTATAATCACTGGAAAATTTTTCTTCACTATTGTTACTGTATAAATTTAAACGAGCTTTAAATAAATGCAGAAATATTCATTATCAGTGAAAGATTTTTTTTATTTAAAAAGAATATTTTATTTCCAGTGTGGCGAATTTTTTTATGTTTAATTGAGTGTAAATGAAAAATTCTTGAAAATCTTAATTGTCTATAATTTTTGTTGTATTATTATTAAAATTAATTTTTTAGCTACATTATTCGAACATGAGGAGTAATTTTCTTACATAAACTGACAGTTATGTATTTATTTATATGCTTTGGTTCAAATTCTTATATAATTATGTACTTTGTTGTACATAAACTTGCATTTTTTCATATATCTTTGTGATAATGATAGTGTATCAGGTTGTGGTTGAACAATTTTTTGTAAACTGAAAGCTACCAGGTAAAGGCTTATCACAATTGATATTTTTCAATAATCAATGTTTTTTTTAAATAAAAAAAAATCTGAAAGAGAGAGAATGAAAAAAGAGAGGGGGGAAAAGCATAATAAAACTTTCTAAAAGAAAATAAAGTTTTTCAAAATGGCCTAAAAATGTCATAGATGAATAAATGCTAGGAATTAACTATTCTGTGATGAATAGTTAATTCCTATTACTGTTTTTTAATGTTAAAAATTAAACAAAGATTATAGAGTTCATGCAAAAATTCTTAAATGTTGATCATTTAGAAGTTGAATAATGATTGCCTCAGATATTCAATATATATATTTCAAAATTGGGTTAAAGTGTTGAACAGGAGGGCCCTTGGTGATGTCAATTTCTTTTGGGGATTGAAATCAGTCGCCAAGTTACTTCATTTAGTGATAAGTGTTATTGGCAACTGAATTCTATAGCCAAGCTACATAATTTAGCAATAGGTGTTATTGGCGACCGGATTCTACAGCCAAGCTACATAATTTAGCTGTAAGAGTTCTGAGAATTTACAAATTGTAATTTTAAAATATAAATGAAGAGACATTAATGTGAAATAAAAAGAAATATTTATAAAGCTATCATTAATGCAAAAAATTAAAAATTGTAATTTTTTTGAGCAAAAGGAAATTGTAAATTAGAATATTAAAGAAAAAGGCTTACCTGCTTTCAGGAAAGTTCTAAAGGAAGTTAAATTTCTTACACATACATTTCCATACATACCTCTCTGCAAAAACTCATCCAATTCATGAATATTTTCTTCGAAACATGTTTGAAAGAAAGGAAGCCATGGTTCGACTTTCACATCCACATATTCGTCAACACCAGAATCTCATGCATATTCAGCTTACTTTCTTCAAACCAGCTATTCTTCCTTACAGATCTTTTTATACGATGCACATACGCTTCTATCTTTTGGCATTCCTAAATATATGCATCATTCAAATCCTTTAAATCAAACACAATGCTTTCTTACAAACTGAACATTCAGCATTTTCATCAATCAATCCATTTTCCTGGCACCACTTTGTTTATGTAAAACATGTTGTTGGTTAGTATCTTATTTTGTGTTTTATGTTTAATATGGCAAAAAAGGAAAATAAATAAATAACCATTTCTAACAGCCCTTTGAAACAAAAAAGTACCAAAATATCTACAGTACATCAGTTAAAGGACAGTATGTGTAATGATTGTCATTTAAGTACCAATAATTTTAAAAAAGGCTTTTATTATTATATTAAGTTATTTAGCATATGTCAAATGAAAATGAGTATAAAGTAATTACAAAACTGTAATAATAACTATAATTTTCTGTATTTCAAGATTAAATGATGCATAAAATTAATTTAATAAAGCAGAAATATTCAAATATGCTCTTTGTTATTTCAAAACTAAAAGAAGAAAAGATTATAATGATGCAGGATTACGTTCTATCGACTAGAGTGTAGTTTTATTACATCATGATATGAATATACATGATGTATACAAGTACATTGAGAATGCATGTTTATTTAAAAGTATGACTAATTAATTAAAATGTTTCTAAGTGTTAGCTGTTAATAATATTGAAGCTTTTTATTGATATTTGTGAAAATTCAGATATTCTTGAAAGGATTAAGAGAGAAATATTTCTTAAATCACAAAACATTCCTCTCTGCAAAAACTGATCAGAAATTAGATAGATTGATGATTTTTTTGTCCAAACAGTTAAAATTGTACTTTTTTCATTTTTCTAAATTTATCCTATTATTATTCATTAAAATGATTTAAAAGATGGCCTTAAGCATTAGCTCATTTACAAAAGTGATGTAGTAGAAAAAATTATGTAGTTTCTTAATGTTTTTAAAAAAATTTAAAAAAGAGGAAAATATAAAATATTTGAATGAATAATTATTTTTTCTAACTTTTTTCTTCTTTTGGTATTATTTTAAACTAATTAATTTTGATTTATTTATTTGAACAATTTCCCAAATATTTCAGTTTTTGTATTATTAATTCCTAAGTACTTTTATTTTACTCATTTTATTACAGTTTTTAATGTTTGCGTTTTCTTTTTTACAGTTTTTATTTTATTTTAAGAGTCCTTATAATCATGTGAGAAACTGAAGGTATAAAGAATGAGAATGAATCATTGTTTACTGTTTTTATGGATATCGAAATACTATTTCACTCTATTATGACAGATCCAAGTAAGTGTCTTGTCAAAAATATTTATAATAAAAAAATTTCTGTGTTGTAAATTATCACTTCCTAAGTTTTTATGAAAAATAGAAAAAATTTAAATATTAAAAAGTAATGGCTTAAATTTTTTGATATTTAATGAACAAGTAATTCTAATGAAATTTCGGTACTTATGTATTAGTGTCCCCACAGCAAAATTTGCACCACACAAATAGTGCCATAATATCAAAATAGCAAAAAAGACTCTTAGGTTTTTGATATGAAAGAAACCAATCTGTCAGATTTTGGAAGAAAATGGCACAGTTTATGTGGCACAAATTCTACTGCAGTGATGTTAATAAGTATCAAAAATTTCGAAATATATTAAACAATTAACATAGATCTCCTATTATATATATTAAAAATAAATTCAATTCAAAGAAATCATTATGTTTCTCTTTTAATTTGTGTTGAAAAACATCAAGTATTGGTGTTCAATTTGCAGTGTTTCTACTGAGCAGATTTGAGAAGGGGACCCATCCCATCTATTTCTTGGATCTAAATTGGTACCTTGTATCTTTTCCTATTTGTCTGTACATTCTTCATTTATTTCAGAATAATAAATATTATTATTTTTTTTGTCTATGAAATATTGCATGTTTCATATCAAACTATATATATCTCTCTTTTTTGTACACTTCGGCATCTTTCCCCTTTCTTAAAATAAATTCTACAATTTAATAAAAAATTTAAACAATTTTTCATGTGAAAAAATTATTTAAGTTAGCATACTGTGATATGAATTATTTTTTATGTAAAATGTTTTGGAGCAACTTTTAAATTTGCTCATTTTTGTTTTAGAATTCATTTGTTAAAAATGTTAACTTTCTTCTTTGCAAGATTTATAAAATGCTTATAAACCATTGAATAAAACTGATATTTCATTTTTATGATTTTTAATTATAAGTAAATGTGTGTAACTTGATGCATATATTTTTGTTAAAATATGGTTGACAAAAATAACTTAATAAGTATATTTATGATTGTGAGTGACAACTCTGTTTATATTTTATTTATATGATGGACAACATTATGATGATTAAATTTACTAATGCAGTTTTTAACTTAAGTTTACTCTGTTAAGTTTCAGATACAATTATAACCTATGTTCATTAACATGTTTAATATATACTGTTGCATTAATGTTGTCTGTGACTCTGCTTAAATTGATTTCAAGTACTAAAGGAATACTTAGATGTTATTTTCAAGTGCTTTGAAATGTAGAATAGTTCATTTTCAAAAATAAAGAATCACAGAGGAGAAATACATTGAATGAGTTTTGATGTATAATAACATAAACTTGTGTTATATTGTGTTGAAGAATTCGTAATATCCCTATTTTGTGTTTATTATTCATTTTATACTATTAGGACACTGCTTTTGACAACTTGTCATGTTTTATCTGATACATTCATTAACATTGCTAACTTATAATAAAGCTCCAGTAATGATTTTTGGATTAATTTATTATATGTGTATTTCTAAAGTTTTTTGTATCGTTTTTGATATATTTTTTTTAAATTAAGGATGTTCCGTATCTATTACTTCATCCTCAATTTTAAAAGTACACCCATTGAAGAATAATGATTTAACTGTTAAATAGTTATCTTCTTTGCAATCATATACCATTGAGAATTTTTGTAATTCTGATAAAAATTAATATTTAATTGTGTTGTATGTGAAAAAAGTGAATTATATGTTTATTATAGTAGCAGGTAAATCCAAGTATGAATTGTAAAAATAGATTGCTAAATCCATAGTCAGACAGGATGTTATTTTAAGGGATTTATTATTTTATTAAACCCTTGACTGTCTTTGGCATATATGCATGCCTTTCTGAAATACAATTCTTGCATTGTGCTGCTATCAGTAAAACTATTCCAAAGTCTTTGAAATGCAGAACAATGACATTGACAGTGTTTACAAAGAATTTACCTATTTATTCCTTTTTCTTTTCCCCTAATACATCATATAATTATGTGCCCCTGTGTAGGAAAAACAGTGGCATGTAACTTTACCTCTGCAGGTAAAGGGTTAAGGATCATTGTTATTAAATATAAGACCATTGTGTCACATTTCAGAAAATGTTATTTTTAGCACTTTATAATTTCTGGGCAGTTTTTTTCTTGTGGTAAAACTTTTTAAACATATATTGGAATGTTATATAGACATTGTTTATTTTTTCTGATGTAACTTGGAGCTATGTTTTTTCAAATTAGCTCTATTTTCTTTTGTTTATCAAATGACATTTTAATAACCATATTAAGAAAGAATTATATTACTGCTTACTGCAAAATCATATGTTTTGCAACTTCTTACTAGTTGCATTAATAATCTGTGCCACCTATTTTCATTATAACATGTGTGTGTTTAGATATATGTGTGTTTTTATTCCCACCTCCCCTTCTTCCTTTGAAATATTTCCCAGCCATTTTCAAGTTAAAATTAAATTTGAAGTTCTGACTGAGAGATTTTGTAGTTTTATTATAAATCATGTCTTATTATTACAAATATGAATTAAACAATAATAACTTAAACAAATTGAAATGGAAAATTATTGTTATTTAAACTGTAAAAATTTACAAAATTTTCAAAGAATAAATTTTAAAAAAATTATGCGAGATTTTACCTTTTGATATATTTTTAGAATGATTTGATCAGTTAATTCTGTGACAAACATCTGTTATCTCTTATTATCATATTTTTAATTAATATAAACTATGTGGTACCATTCATAAATATGAAAAAATATAATTATTATACATTTATATAGGTATGTATTTCAACATTGTTTCATTTTTTTTATTTACACACTATTTGAAGAAACTAAATTGTAAGAATATTTACATGTGCTTCAGTTACATTTAACAACACCATGTCCCAGAGAATATTGTTATATCCCTGTTCTGCTCATCTTAAAATTGAAGGTAAATAACTTAAATTTTATTTATTAGTGTTTTTAACTATTGAATAATACATATTTTATAATTTTTTAAAAATCAGTGTTATAAGTTCCTTTCTCTTTTGTAGAAGGATCGAAAAGCAACATTGCTGCAAGGTTCCAAAATGCTCTTAATCTTCATGTTTTACCACCCATTGGAGTGTTTTGGGACATTGAAAACTGTCAAGTTCCAAAAGGAAAATCAGCCATTGCTCTTGTACAAAATATACGTGAAAATTTTTTTGAAAAACATAGAGAAGCTGAATTCATGTGTGTGTGTGATATAAATAAAGAAAGTAAAATTGTCATTCAGGAGTTGCTATTTGCTCAGGTAATTCAAGTTATTATAATATAAAAAATAGGTTACTCTTGTATGCAGTTCTGTTTTTTTTTATATATATATTGCACTTGGATATTCCACTATTCCTGTATTATATTCTTACTTAAAAACATTTGGTTTCTATTCCAGGTCTTAGAATAGACTTAATTGTTAAATTAAATAAAATTTGTAAATATTTGAAACATTTTATTTAATTGTATTAAAGTAACTGATGATATATTTATTTATTTTTAAATTACTTTGATTTATTTTTGGCTAGATTCTGTTTATTGTTTAGTGCAATTTTGTAAATATAGGTTATCTTAACACTATAAAAATATTCATTTCTTAACACTATAAAAAATCTATAATAACCTTAACATTATAAAAAATATTCATTCATTGTGATTTCAAATAAATAAATAATTAATTAATATGCATGGATTATGAAGCAGTTCAAAATATTTTTTCTTATGCTCATTACGGGCAACACATTATCTTAATTTAAGTAGCTTTAACAAATAATTTATCACATAGACATACATCAGCTATAACTTTACCATTTGATATTTATTTTTTTGTAGGTTACAGTTGTTCATATTAGTGCTACAAGCAAAAACGCTGCTGATGATAAACTGAAGCAATGCATGAAGCGCTTTGTAGATACTCATGGTGCTCCAGCTACATTGCTTCTCATTTCAGGTATTATTACTACTAAAATTCTAAATAAGTTTAAAACTAATGTTTGGTATTGAATTGTTATTATGAAATATTTGTAAGATAAAACTATATATCTAATGTATCTTATTACAGATGATGTAAATTTTGCATCTGATTTGTCTGATTTTCGTCATCGTCATAACATTAGAATCATTTTAGTGCATAGAGGTCATGCTCATCAATCACTTCTCACTTGTGCTCATGAACATTATAATTTCTACTCCATAGCTCAAAATTTACCAGCTAGAAGTCCTGTAAAGGTGAGCTATTTCATATGATTAAGTAGTGTATAAATAAAAAGTGAACTAAACATGCTTGTTTTTCTAATTGTTTACAATGTTCTTTTTTTTTCTGTGAAAAATTTTACTAGTTATATAGTACATATGTTGCATTTTTAGATGAATTGACTTTAAAAAACTGAATAAAAAGTACCTTTGTTCAGTTTTTATAGAATATAGTTTTTGGTACTTACATATAATCCCCATTCCATTGGTGAATTTCAAAAAATTTTTGCTCTCACCAAAAAATGTTGCCATAATATGTAAAGTATTTGGTGATTAATCTGGCAATATATATCACTGGCATGGAGTTAATATGTAAGTACTTAATTTTCTTGAAATTTGTAACTGCAAAATTAATTTCTCTCTTTAGCTTATAGCAATTTCATTCATGCATTATAGAGCAGGAATTCTTAAACATTTCGAAGTGGCAACCCCGTTTTTTGTATAAAAATTTTATCCTACTCCATAAGCATTGCACATAACTTACACGTATTAAGGAAATTCTATATGTGTTTTATTTGTAATATATTGTTGGTTTACAGTAATAAACATCTGCAATAAGTTTTTACTTTCAATGTAATGATATAGAAATTTTAATTAAGTAACAAAATAAAAAAAAAAATCATTCAATGTAATTACACATTAAATTATATGTAAACTACAATTTGTTTATTGTGTAGTCATTTTGAGTTCACCTTCTGAGATCATCACATTTTACTAATAATAGTGTGTGCAAGATTTAATTATCAATGGGAAGGATGCATTTGATTATTTTTAATTATGTTATTAAGTCCTGGAAAAATTATTGACACCATCTGACAAAGTACTTCCTCAATATTCTTAGGTAGATCGATACTTTGATTTTACTGTTGTTAAAGAAGATAATGTTATCTCATAAATAATTTGTGAAAAAAGGTAAAAGGTACTGTATTGTAGTTTCATAAATGGTTGGAAATTCTTTTGCTTCTCCTAGCCAAAAATCTTCTAATGACGTTATAATCCTGAATCTGTTGATAACTCAACAAGTTCTTGTTGTGATTTTATTGGCAAATGCTTGAATTTTCAACAGAGTATACAATAAGAATCTAAACAAAGAATTAAGTTATTATTTTTAATGGCAAACAAGTTATTTTATGCAAAAAGATATTTCTAAAAATGCTAAAATTTGAGCCACCCCAGCTACATGTCAATTTTGGGTTATGACCTTTAGTTTAATAAACACTGCTTTAAGGCATTATTATACTATTAACTATGTAAAGGTTTAAAAAAATTGTGCCAATTTTTTTGGACTCTGTTCTTTGTTAATCAGTTTTCTTCAATAACTGTTAACTTTAAAAAAGAGTTAATATAGAATTCATCTTTGTTAATATTTATTGATTAAAATTATGAAGTCTTTCATTATAATTTGTACACTTTAATTATTTTGCAATTAAAGAAAATTGTGATATTTACGACAAATTTTGAACTAAATGTATTCAATTCTCAATATTGTTTTTTTTTATTGTTTATAGAATTCAACAGAATAGAAGAAAAAAAATATAAAAATAGTATGTTAATGACATATTGTTATTAATATGCATTGTTTTAAGTAGCATTAATTTTGATAATTTAGCTTTTGTTGAGTACTATAAAATCTATTATTTATTCACTGTCCTATTATAAATATGTCATTTTATGAATTATGTAAATTAGCTGAAGGAGATACTAACATGGCTTGAATTAATATGAAATATGTAAAGTAATGAATTCTATTCATATGAAACTTTCATTTTTCATTAAAGATGTTTCAAGAATCTTTTAAAAATATTTCATTTTCAATTACTTGTTTAAAATCAAATTTTAAATACATATTTTAATACTTTTGTAAATTCTTTAGTCATCAGATAACCGTCCTTGTGAATTAGTTGTATCAGATTTACCGCTGAATAGAAAAGAAGGCCAAATAAAAAATAAACTGCACAAATTATCAAATAATTGTGGTGGAAAAGTGATAGCTATTAAAGGGAGTAAAGCTGTTATTCGATTTGCTAATGCAGATGCTACAGAAAAGTAAGTTATGTTTATTTAAATTTTTTATTCTTTTAGAGTGTTCATGTTTTGTAAAATATCAGAATACTGTTGCAGTAGTGTATCAAATTTTTGCTAGTTTATAAAGAAGGCTCTATGATCTCCAAAATGTTTAATTCTTACATTATATTTTTATCTTTTTAAATTTAATATTATTTTTATTGTATGACAATTAATATTTGTTATCACATTTAAACTACAATTAATAGTTAACCATTCAATTTTTGTTTCAATTTTTTCTCTTTACAATCATATTTGCTGCTTTTGCAGCCAAATAATTATGGTCATGAATTCATGACTAGTATTGTTGCAGTTGAGTTTTAAATTTAGGTCCTGATACCACTAAAGACTTTTTGTGTTGAGGGACTGAAACACATTAAATCTGTCGAGGCTCAAAGTCCTCAATAAGGACTCCTCCTTTAAATAATAAGGCATTGACTTTATCACATAATTGTGTTTATGTCACATTAGCAAATAAACAATCAATTGGAATCATGTTTCATTTTGAAATAAATTGAATTGAGTTAAATGATAGAGTAGTGATAATGATGTAATTATTTTACAATTTTGTTTTTATCCCATTGTAGGAATGTCTGCAAAAAAATTAAGACTATTATCCATCTAATTTTCTTAAATATTTTATGGAATATTTTGTGCTAAAATTTCACTGGATTTGTAACTTTCTAATAATATTTATTAATTTTTAAATTTTATTTATTTTTAAATTTTAATTATATTTGTTAATTTTTAATTATAGCAGTAATTATAAGTTTTAAAATTATTCATAATTTGAAGCTTCATCTTATTTTTCTTACCATGAAAATTTTAAACTATTTGTATGAATCATTTTATAATTTTTAATAAAATTATATGTATACAATAAGTTACCTAATTTAGTTGATAGTTTTACCTAATTTAGTTGCTTCTTTCAGCTACATTTCTTGAGAAATGTCATCTATGGAAAGTAACTTTTCTGTACAAATTACGAACTGATTATAGGTATAAAGCTAATAAAGGGTACCATTTTTGCTTACTAACTTATAAAAGATGGAGTCTTCTATTCTAACGATCATCAACACACTTTGGGTATCAGTAAAACCACAGCTAACATCAGGAACTATGTAATGGGACATAGGTATGAGGCTGGGTATTCTTAGGGTATCACCAATTTCAGTTGGAGTAAATTTTCTTTTTGCAGTTTAACATTTTCGTTGCTTACAAAAGAAAATTCTCTTTTGCTGCTGCTCTTTTAATGTAAATATACTTATGTTGTTCAGTCAGTGCCTGATATAAAGATGCAGTTGATTGCCACTCCTCTTCAATTTTTTCCATTAAAATATAATTCTTGGTATGGACTCTGCTCAGATTTTCTTCAAAAGTATTTACAATTCCTTTGAACCATGCTTCAGTTTAAATATTTGCAATTTATTCATTGGGCAAAGTGACAATTCTAAGCCTCTTATATTGGTTTAATGCCAAACAGAACCACTTAAGAATTTTGGCAAATTGAACCAAGGCCAAATCATCTGTTCATTTATTTGTATTGTTGTCATTCATTCATGCAGTTAACATATACTATATGAACTGACTGATCCTTTTAACTGAGCCTTGTGTTTGACTATGGTGAGACTTTCCATGAACTATCTTAACATTTATTCACATAGGACACAGTTTAGAAATGACTTGTGTACTGTATTCTCTACCATTATTTGAATACAATATAGCTGGGGAACCAGGTGTTAAAAATATTTGAAGAAGGTATACACTATATGTATGTATACTTCTTTAGCTGTTTTAGTTTTTAATGGTTGTAATTGGACAGACTTCGTTAAATGGTCTTGATTTACACCTTTATGAACTTATATTATTCATCCCTGTGTGACTGCTGGTCTGTTAGATCAACTTGACATCTTAAGTTTAACTCCATTGGTTTCACTAGAATACCTTTTTAGGTGCACCTTGTTTCACTTGACTTGAATACAATATTATGTTTCTATTTATAGTATTTTTGTATTTAACTTGGCAACTCTTTCAGCACACATGTTCCTAATCCATTACTTATTCTGGTGCAAGTTTCAGATGTTACACTATTCAACATTGGTACATTATATTGTATATTCATTTCTTTTGGTTGGTTTTAATAGTACAATTAACTTCTATTCCTCATTAATTATTACAACACCAAAACATTTTAATCATTTGTAATCTAAAAGTGTGCTACGTTTAGTTTTAACAGACATTGTTTCACACACAGAAAGTATTTTATAAAGTACTTTTCTTGAGAAAAATAAAATATATAGGGTATTGAATAAAAAAATGTTGAGAAAATGTTGCTTGCACCAGCAAATTCTGCATAGAACTGAACAATAGCAATGTGTTCTAGATTATAACAGGTAGATGCCACCTAATATCAATCGTGGCAGAACAAAGAATTTGGTGCCAGACTGTTGGCATCTGTTTCTCATTTTGACCTGCTCCAAAACATATTTATATTTGTCAACATACACTGGGGATGGTTCAAATTTAAAAGAATATAACCAAATATTTGGTTTTTCATTGTCGCATTTGGTATGTGCTGGCATTCACCGGAGAAATTCTTGGTTTTCTCTCCAAAAGAAAGTCTCCAATTTCAGTCTTTCATAATAGCTTAGAAAGAGACAGCCTAGAAAGTATAATAGTTGCAATTTGGCCCATTGACTTTTCTCTTCATGGGTTGAAAATTCTAAGTTGTTATATTCAGAATTTTATCTCATGGGGTTAGTAAAATAAGTTTACTACTCAACCACCATTCTTTTACTTTGTGGTAATTATATACTTATATACTTTTCCCTTGTAAAAATGAAATTTTTAATTATTTCTTTTTACAAAGGAAAAGTGTATAAGTATAAATTGAAATAAGTATAAAAATGAAATTTTTAAGGATTTCTTTTTTATAAAAAGGCAGTATTCATAATTTTACGGAAAACATTAAGATTTTTGCTTGAGAGCTGCTTCTACTTTACATGTTACTTACAAAAATTGCTTATTTATTGAAATTTTCAAATTTCAAAGTGTGAAAACAATTTTCCCTTAACTATTAACTCTTCTAAAAAAATTTATTTCAGATTCAATTAATTGTGAAATGTGTAGTTTTTTTGAAAAGTTTTTCATAAATTATAAAACTTTCTCAAATGGACATTTGATGGAGGAAAAAATATATTATTTCTTAACAGCTAAAATCACTTATAGGAACTTTACCATTATTTAACTTTAAAAAACCTATCAAGCATTTTTTCTTTATTTTCTTTAGATTGAAGGAATTCACTATAAGAAAGTTTAGTTTGTTAGTTTTTTCTTTTGAATTGGCAAAAGAAAATAAGGAGTACAAAAAAAAGTAGATTTTTATCAAATGTGTAAACATTTATACTGTTTCAAATCATTGAAAAATATTAATCTGTCCTAATTACATATGCCCTTAATACCATTTGCCTATTATGTTTTCCAGTATTTTCTGATGATTTTTTTTAGAATACATAATACTGTACTTTAAATTAAACATATGCTCGAATTAAGTTTTTAAATTTAAGTACATTTTTTTCAGATAAACATAATGTATAAGAGTATTTTCTTGTGTTGAATTAAAAATTAAATTATGTATAGTTCTTTAATTTTTTTCTGTATATACATACTTTTTTCTGTTTCCCTTTAATTTTCCTTTAGTCCTGCATATTCATTGAACAAACTATAAAATATTGAATGTATTAGCGCCGAATTGACTGGCCATTCCGCGCTAACACATTGAGGGTTGAACACCCTAATGGAGTACTACTATTATACCAAGTCTCGTCCCAAAATGAATTTCTTTAGTCGTGCCCTCCCCTTGTAAATGAATAAGGGAAAAGTCTTTTGAGGGATTTGAACTAATACGTACGGTCAGACCCCGATTTAATGAATTTCACGATTTAACGGAATTTTCTTTTTTTTTTCAATTAAAATGAAGGCAAAAAATCCCTGTTGAATGAGTAATAAACCCCGAATTAACGAATTACAGTCAGACCAAAGTCGCTGAACCCTGAAAAAAGTTCGTTAAATAGATTCAGTTTCAATATACAGTAGACTCTCGACAATTCGAAGTTGGTGGGACCAATGAAAAACTTCGAATTATGAAGAGTTTGAATAATCACTAGAGTAGGAAAAAACTCCCAATATACACAGAGAAATTATTTTTCTGACACATTTAAATTGGAAACTATGTAATAAAACGACAATTGTGTGTACATATGTATAAAATTAATTTAAGGCATTTTTAAAAAGTATACATTATATATATACAGTATAAATATTATAAAAGCAATTTTTAAAATAATATATACTGTACATGATTAATCTTTTTTTGATGCAAAATATGTTATCTTTTTTATTTTATGACATTCAATGTAACTTTGTCAATAGATTTTTTCTAGTATAAATGAAGCATGAAAAACGACCTCGTCAACATGATTTTGAAAGAAAAATGTGCTTATATATATATAGTTTGTTTTATGAAACTTTTTTCGCAGTCAACTCCGATAGTCATCAAAGGGACTACGTTACAGGGGAGACAAGCAGAGACAATGCAAGACAAAACATGTAAGCTCCAAACTGTTTTCTACAGGACTGTACATGATAGTGAGTGTTCAATTTGGCGAGAATTTTATTAGATAACTTCGAATTATCGCGTGTGGTAGTCTGGCTAGACACAGATTTTACTTCGAAATATTGAGTGTACTAAAACGTATTGTTTTAGTTCGAAATATCAAGAGTTTTCCTAGGGGTAGAGCATATACTTCGAATTAGCGAGAGGTTCGTATTATCGAAGGTTTGAATTTGCGAGAATCGACTGTACTTTATTCCTGGTTCCACTAAAAAGTTCGCAAAATAGAGATTCGTAAAAAAGAGGTTCACAAAATAGAGGTCGGACTGTATTTAAACAAACGAAATTTTTTTTAAATATAGAAAATAGCTTGGATTATAGAAAAAACTTGGTTTATTTTCAAGCGATGCATTCTTTCTGTCCGGAGAAAGATTTTCTAGTTATCAGCAAATTTCGACGGGAAAGAGTGCAGTCCATTATTAGACTTAACCAGGTACAGATGAGTAATGAGTGTAATTTATGGCTAGTTTTAAATAGGACTGGACATTTCCTTTCTTATGTCATCCAATGATACTAGTATTTTTAGCAGCTGAATAAAAAGTATAATTTTTTGCTATGGATATTTTTTGTATAGTTGCTTATCATAGAATTTCATAAAGGAAAGTGCAAAAAAAATTTATTATTTTTGGAACCCTATATTACGAATAACCCTGAATTAACGAATAAAAATGTTCGGCTCCGATTTCGTTAAATCGGGGTCCGACTTTCTATATATATCGCAGCCGGAGAATACGCGTACCACAGTTTTCTAGTTTCTGTTTTACTCTTTGAATAATGAGCAAGTTAAAGGTTAAGGATGTTTCATTTTTTTAACGACTGCGTGCAATGTCACTTGTAAAAAAAAATTAATTTTTGAACTTTTGTAGTTTATAGCCTTTACAAAGAGAAATTATTTTAATATACTCTATCAAGTGCTTTTGATTTAATTTATCATTATTTGATGCATATTTTTAAAGCTTAGCGTCATTTTTGCATTCCAGATTTTTAAATATATGCATTTGTGCAATGTGAATTAGATTTTAAAATACAGCATTCTTTGGAGAAAATTTTTGTTTTTGTAATTGATATTTCTTCTTGAATTGGGGAATCTGTTAACGGTTTGAAACTTTACAAATGTAAACAATGAATTATATTTTCATTGTTTTTCTCTTTAAAACGTTAAAAATTACTAGCCGATTTAATATACCAAAATGTTATCGGAAATAAATATTACTATAAGTGTATTCTCCTGATGTTAAAATTAATCAGGGAAAAATATATTATAACTCTGAAATTATTGAAAATGATTATTAGATTTCTATAATCTATTTCTAACCTATATATATAATATTTTTGTTATAAATTTAAACTTAATCTGAAATGACAGTTATTAATGAAGAAATTCTCTGATTCAATTATGATTTAAGTAAGAATTGTGTTAAAGAAACATTTTATTTGTTAATAGTTTTTGTTCAGTATTGTTTTTAAACAGTAATTGAATAGTTCCCTGATTTTTTCAAAATGTCAGACATAATGATTTGTAGGAAATTACAGCAGGATTTTGTCACCTTCCTGAAATGATACTTTTTAAATGTGATGTCTTGGTCTTAAAAGTAATACGAACAAAAATTATGTATTTATGAATATGAATTATTTTAAACGAGCGTAACGGTTATAGGGTTTATTTCTGAAATCTGTCAAATATTTTATCATATAATGCCATTGATTTTCATAAAGAATGAAAACATCAACAATTTTAAGGAATGCAGTGAACGTACTTTGTAGCGGATTTTTTTTTATGCCTTATATTTAATTTCTAGCTCAACTATAAGAGCAAAGCTGCGAAAAAATGAAGTATTTTTGAACATTTCAAAGCCCACATTATACTGCATCTCAAAATATATGTATTTTAAGATGTAATATTTATGTTGGAAAAATACATCTTAAAATATTTGTTCTGTAATTTTTTTATGTTTGTGGTTTAAATTTTTTTTTAGTTTAGTTTATTAACCTTTAACTGTTGCGATATTTGATTGACTCTACAACCTTATATTCGTAAACATTATTTTCTATTTTGAAAACTTCAAAATAAAATGGGATTTCTTTGTAAAAATCGATATAGAGTTATACTTACGAAGGAGAAAAAATTGTAATTTAGCCGAAGTGAAATTTAACAATTTTAAGTAGTTTTATCTGATGCACTACATCAGTCGGGTGACGAATCCATCCAAACTAGTTCAAGGTTAAACTAAAATCATTTCCATAACTTGGATCGCTAAATGTATCGTGGCTTAGAGTTTTCACGTTGTTGTGGTTATGGAAGTTTGGAGAGTGGGATGCCAGCTCGAGTGTCACTCTCGTCACTTGGCGCGGTTTAAAATTACAAAATCCGTCGTCAATAGCTCTGGTGACGTTAATGAAACTCACTCAACTTGGATCGCGAGGTCAAAAAGGTAAGCTAAGATGATAGTGAGTAGAGTTAAAAATAAAATTTTACCAACGTATTTTATAAATAATGGCTGTATGAAAATAACTTTTTCTCCAAATATTGCAACAATAATTTTATATTGTATGTTTACATAAAAAGATTCTCGGAAGAACATAATCTTTTAAACAGAATTGAGAACTTTATATAATTAATAACCCATTACTTTTCAAATGTTACTTGTACCAGCCATATTCAAGTTTTCATAGAATCGTGACTGAAAGATTGCGGGTTCGAGTGTAGATTCTTCTAGAGACCACATCTTGTGGAATAGTAAAACCTACTATTCATTAAAACGAAAAATCAGTGCGTTGAGAATTAATATATGTTTGTGCCTGAGATGGTAAAGGATGCAAGGATTGAAGTAATGTTGAATGGCACAATTATCGGATTCAACGTCATGAAATACGCAAATGGTTCATTTTTAAAGATGGACTAGTAAATCCTGTTTGCATTATAATGTTAAAAGTATCAGATGCCAAACTCACCATCTGTGAATAGTTTACTGCTAACTGTGGAATAGATTTAAATTTACCATTTGAATCAATTAACTACAAAGAAGTTTGTTTTTAAATATTTTAGTTGTTGACTTTTTTTCCCCTTCATATCTTTCCGTATAAAATGTTTTCAATTATTTCTTTTAAATAGTAATTCGCATTTATTTTGCTGCTCGTTTTTCTTACCGCTTTGTTAAGCACTTTAATTTTGTAAATTTTTTTTAAAATATAATTTTTCTGTACGGTTTTTTTTGTTGTCTGACTGCAAGATAATGTATCTTCATTCTGATAATTTAAAATTGTCATGTCTGAAAGCGCGTATGATACTTTTCTGGAGACCATTTCAGTTGAGATATTTAATGTGAAATGTTCACATGGTTTATCTTTTTGCGTTTGTACTGTTGTAATTATTTCAATGATTTATTACCAACATTGATTTTATAGTTTGTTATTAGAAGCTCTTCTGAAATTTTTAGCTTGATATGTTTGTGTAATCTACACAAATTTAATCCCGGTGAAAGGGTGAATAATTTTTGATGGAAATGTGTTGCCATTCAAGAAAAAAAAATTATTGGAAATGAGTACGTTTCTTTTTTTTTTTTCGTGCATTGTACGTAAAAAAAGGGTAATATTTACGGTATAGTATGTAGTGCATCAGTTGAATGTTTTTATTAACAAATATCAAGGTTTTTTTTATGAATATAATATGATAGAAAATCTAAAACACCCGAACATTTAGTGATCGATGTGGTAATGCTTTAAATGGAGTTTTTTTTTGTTTGTGTGTATATTTATACTTAATTTTTAAAATCAACATCCCTGTGTGAGTTTTTTTTTTTTATCTTAACTCATTTTATAATTTTGACTTTGAATTTTTAGTTTACTTTATGATGGTAAATATTCACAATCAGATTGATGGTAAATTCTCCTTGTAGTTTTTAAGTATGCGTGGTCTGAATATGCGCGTGATCGTATATATGTATGACACGATTGATTGTATGTGAGAGTTTTTCAATTTGAAAATAGTTGCTTTGCTGGGTTTTTTCTGTAAGCAGTAAAACGACCTTGTCGGATTTTCAAAAAAGTATTTAGCATTACTTTAAAAGCTGTACAATTTTTAAAATATTAAATTCGATGCGTGTTTAGAATTTAAGTTAAAAAAGGATCTAATTATAATTTTAATGCATTCGTGATTTAGGTTTTTAATTTTTGACTTTCTGAATGGTATGTATTTCATTGTCAAGAAGCGATGTTTTTTGAAATAATAAAAAGGGAAAATATTTAAAGTCCTGATGTATTTTTTGAAGATTTCCGTATATTTCTATATTATTTATAGGCTAATGCGTATGTTTCAATTTTGTGAGAAGGTTTAGGTATTTTATTGCTTTATATTTTTATAAAAGAAACACTTAATTCCATGTAAGAAAGAAACTGTGCTAAATAGCATTTGTATCAATATTTCTTTTCCAATTTTTTAAATTCATTTTTTTTTATAATATCAAGTTTTAATGTATTTTGATGCACTCATAAACACTATCGATTTATGTACGGTTTCGACTTTTTATTTTAATGAAATGTTAAGAAGTGCTACGTATGTTTGAGATGTAAGGAGGGCAATGTGTTTACTTTTTAAAAATCTTACTGGGTAAAATTATTTTAAAGTATTTTCGAATTAAATCGGTTTTTCAGACTTTACGTTCGTGACTTCAGTTTTTATCTTTTTTGCCGAAATCAATTTGTGTATATTTCTACAATTGATATTATTGAATGTTCTTCTCAAATTGTGTTTGAATATTTTATAAATTATTTTTGTGATAATTCTGAAAAGAAAAAAGTTGTATATGTTGCAATTGTTAATTTTTTTTATTTGGATGTAATCGTATTCTTGTTTTTATGAGTTTTATTTATGCTTGAAAAATTTCAGTGATCGTAATACGTTAATTTTCCATAAATATATAATTGACAGTTAATTTAATTATAGTTAGTTTAATATAATTATATAATCAATTGCGATACATATTCATAGTTTTTAATTACATTCAGGGTTTTTTTAAAATTTTAAACTTATAATTTTGGGGATATGTAAGAGAAATAATATATATGTATTACACCGAATATTCATAATATTTAAGATTAATTTATGTAATGTAAGTTATATATATTGTATCTCTAATTCTTTAGATAAGCATATTTTATATCAGCTAAAGGAAAATCTTGTGTATTAAATTTATATTAAGAAATCATTGTAAAGTTTGCTATTTATGAAACTTTTTTACAACTTTTTTTTAAAATCATCAGCTACATTATGGATGGTTTAATTGTTTAAGAACTATATATTTAATTTTATTAAACTTCATTAAAATTTTTTGTTTCATGGATTATTTGTATCAATTATGAATCACACATTTTGTGTAAAATGAAATTGAAATGAAAAACCTGTTTGTAAGGGCAAAGAATGTTCAAGTAGGGAAAAATTATCTGAAAACTACTAATTTTTTGCTTTACCTTATTTCTATTGATAAAAAAAAGTTTGTGTGTTTTTCAATTTTTTATGTAACTTATCCATCAATAACCTACTTTGAAAGCAGTTTTAATAATACTACTTAATGGTTGTCAGGACTTGTTTATTTTATTTAATTTACTATATTAAAACAATTATTTGAATATTTCATTAGGTTTAAAACAAAATTTTCGTATTACAAATAAGTTTAGAATATTCCAGTGTGCCTAAGGCTTGCTCAATTGAACTTTAAAACTGTTCTTTATTTGAATTTTGCTGCATATGGTTAAAATATAATTTGTCATTGCCTATTTTATTTGAAAAATAAAAAATTTCAATATCTGCATTAAGTATCTATATTTTATGAAAAATATGACTACATTGAATGACTAAGTTTTCAGTTTGAGTTTTTATGATGTAATCTTTTATTTACTTTCATTATTATCAATTGTATATGAAATAATCCTTTTATTTTAATTTCAGGGCAAAAAAGCGTATGGATAAAGAAATTGTGTTTGGAAACAAAATTAGTGTTAATTTTAGAACTAGAAGTGATACTGAATTTTGTTATTCTCCTCCAAGAGATCATGGAAAAGAATCAGACTCTAGTGATGATTCATATGTAACAAGTAGTAGTCGAGACTCTTCTCTTTCTCCTAAACCTAAGGATAATGATAAGGTTATAAATCATATTTGCAATAATTCATCTGTTAAAAAATTTGATTTTCCACCACCTCCTATTATAAATGATCAAAACTCTCCATCCTTACTACTTCAAGAAAATTTGAATAAACATTTGTTGGTTAAAAATTCAGTAGACAGTACAAAATTCTTTTTAAATGTAAATAATTCAGAAGTATTCAAAGAGCGAAAAACCATTGCTATGGATTGGAATAATATCAAATCAGTTTGTCAGACTACTGATAAATTTCAAGAAGTTTCAGCATTTTCACCATTTAAAAAAGATCAAGATTATAATGTGAAAAAGTATCCACAAAGGAATGTGGGAAGAGTATCTCCATTTCTTATGCAGGATTCAGATTTAAAATCCACAAAAAACTTCATGCATTTAAATGATTCAGTAGCTACTCGGCGTAATCATGCTAATTCTAGTTCCTTCCAAATGTATTCTAGTCATGGATTTCACGGGTTACCTCAAGGCATTTCTATGCCTATGAGTGAGATTCAAAGGATAAGTGATCCTATTCCATATTGCGCACAATGGTCTGGACTTCCATCTCTATCTAATGAATCAACACAATCTATTTCAAGTAGTACTATTATATCTTCTGATGGATCATCCTGTGTGGAGTTGCATGTATCTAATTTAGATCCTACATTTGAAGTGAATGAAATGAAGAAAATTCTTTTATCAGTTTTCAGTGAGCATGTTATGGTAAGCATTAATTTTTTTTATCCATGTTTGTTTTTAATTTTTATGAAGGTGAAAATTCAGCAATTACTGATTATAATGAAAAAAATTTATTTGTAAAGATGTAATTCTGTACTTGTAAATAATTGAGGCTCAAACACTTTAATTTTAATTCTCAATTTAATTTGAAAATTTATTTTTAAACAAGTACTTTTTTTTAAATACCTTCTTATTATTTTACTTATTTTAGAAAAGGGAATAATAATATGTTTGATATTTTAAGGTGACAAGAGTTAGCTTTGAGATATTTAGTTGTAAAATTTGTAGTTTTGATATTTTAATGTGACAAGAGTTAGCTTTGAGATATTTAGTTGTAAAATTTGTAGTTTATATCACAGACTCACTGCTATAAATAATTTTAAAAATCTTTGTTACTGAAAGGTACTTTGAATAGTTCCAAGTCTTTAAATTCGACAGTTGTAACTTTTCTCGAAGGTATTTATTAGTTATATATATAAATTTTTAAAAAAATATTTTGCCTTAAATTCTATGAATATTGTGTTTAAAACAAGTTTTTCTCTTACAATGTAACAAAAATAAAATAATTCCTATCTTTCCATTTAGTTAAACAATACCTGTAACTATTCCTCATGTAAAGTATGAAATATTTGTCATATTTCCATATTAGTTACCTTAAAGTTTGTCTGTTGATCTTTAAATATCTCATATGTACACTACATTAAAAAAATCAATAAATATTGCTAAGAAAACATTTTCTGAGATAATATGCATTGTAAAATCTGGATTTATTGAAAATTATACAATAAAACTGTCATATTTCAAACTGTTCATACATGTTCTGTTTTTGCTTATATATTTCAGGTTATTCACATATCAATGTCTCTCCAACCAGATGGTAGTGCAAAAGCAACTGTGAAAGTACCCTCATTTCAAGATGCTCAGTATGCTATATCTCGTTTACATAGAAGGAAAATTGGTCACAAAAGAATACTAATTTCACATGTATCTTCCGAGAAAAACCCACCATTCCATATTTTAAAGTAAAAACTTTTATAAATATTGAGAGATTACACACTGTAGAATTAATAGTTATGTAGTGTTTTATTCACAAAAAATTTGTTTCCACTCTTTTGTTTCAAAGGTCATGATTCTTAATCACAGTACTTTGCTATTACTTACTAATAAGATAAGCTAGAAGTCTTGTTTGTAAGGTCAGTTTAATTTTTTTAATCAGTTTAAATTTTTTTAAAACTCAACTTAGAATTTTTGCAGTTCTGCAATTTTTATTTAAAAGTTTGGTTAAAATTTTAGTGTTTTTTTTAAATGTATAAGTTTTAATTTATGTTAATTTTCCAAAATCACTGACTTTTTTTTGCATTGATTTATTTTTTTAGGTCTGAGACTGTTGCATTACTAAATGATATACCAGCTAAGAATTTACCTTTGATCAAATTCAGAGAACTGTATGAAAAAAGGTAAGGATTTTTTTTTGTAGATGTATTTTATCAGCCTCCTAAATTGGTTTAAATTGAATATATTTTAAATGCCATATTTTATATCTTATGTATATGAAGGTGATAAAATACTCCATGAAAAAATATATTCATATATATAAGATAATTTAGTATAATGTATGTTTTGAATTAAATAAAATAAAATTAAGTTTTTGAAATTTATGTTATAGTATCTTTAGTATTTTTAACAATGTATTTTTGTAAGTAGTTTTAAGAAAAAAGTAAGTGTTTTAAGTAAAAAAATTATGTTTCATATGAATTAAATTGTCAATTATGCCTGAAAAATATATATGATTGACTTTATTAACATATTTTACCACAATAGGTATCATAGACCTATTGCTGTATCTGAGCTTTATAAAATGAGGGATGCTGTTACTATTCAAGGTGATTCTGGTAGTCGTATGGTGTACCTAAATTCGGATTATTGTAAAACCCCATCTTTACCCGATTCTGAAGATTCTCAGGTATATTAATATTGGTCTTAAAAATCTTGTTTGTTATTTAGATAAAATTACTATATAAGTTTTCCAATTTTTAATTGAACTTATATGATCTGAATTTAATGCAATTGTAAAACATGTTTAATTAATATAGTAATTATTAGAAATTCTTTTAATGGACATATTAAGAATTGGGGGGAAAATTATTTGATATAAAATATTTGGTTCTTACATATATTGTCAACCAATTTCATCTAATCAAGACATTTTTAAATACCATAATATGCAGCCAAAAGTAAAAATCTTTTCCATGCATGTTTGAAAACAATAACTATGACAGTATTGGGCAACATTTTTTGAATAGATGACATCTTTTCTTCGAATCTTTTCCTTGAAATTAGTTGACAAATATATAGTGAAAGTAAATAACTGCAAGCTCAAAATATTTATGCATTTTGTACTTTGTTAAAAATGAAACATATTTTAAAAATTAATGAGTAATAATGAAACGTAATATTCATAAGACTTCTGCTAGTTATTTAGGAGATTTATGTTCCAAAACATTAATTTTTTAAAGCATTTTCATATTTAATTATGTAAAAAATTAATATTTGACATAATAGATTGAAATTGAGCTAAGTTATTTTTTGAATTGTGTATTGATTCATCAATATCCCTATACATAATTTTAAAATATTGTAGTACAATAAAGTAGTACTTGAGAGAATTTGCATAACTTTTCAAAAAATGCTTGGTTTTGAAAATCTCTTATAATTTAATATTTTGAGTATTTTTATCTTATGTCATTGACCTCACAATTTTGTCGAATCAAAAAGCATCAAATGCTGTCATCATTTCTGTACATGTACAAAAGAAATAGCCTGTTGATAAATTGATGAAGGTTTAGTAAAAATCTAAATTTATGTAAAAAATGTATTTAAAAAAAACACGAGTAATGTTATTATATTTTTCATGAGGTCAAAATGCTTTATTTTTATTCAAAATTGCAATGAATAAGTTTTTATGCAGATGACACTACATAAATTTGCATAAGTAGGAGTCTAAATGATGTACAGTTCTTTGATGATTGTTTTGCCAAGCAGTATAATATGCAAGTACCATATTTTGTGATTTTGAATTTTTTCCATACAAGATTTGTATTTCTAAATTATTAAATTATATTTAATCACAGCAAAGATTTTATTAAAAGAAAACCATGCAACTTATAAAATCTTCTACCTATTTCAGAGAAAAAAATTGAATGGGACATTTAAATGTACAAATTTTCTTGAAGTAGTAATTGAGAATTATAATCTTTAGGTATTAAGGACTTGATAACTAAAACATTACATTAATTTGTGCTGAATTTAAGTAGGTTGGACATATCACACACACAAAGTTTAAGGCAATGTAACAGAACCATATTAATGGTTGAAGAAATTGAAAGTAAAGCATATTTAATTCATTTATAACACATGTTTTTTTATTGTAATTTTAAATAAAAAAATTATTGTAATTAAAAAAAAAAATTTAAAATAGTTTTATAGTAAGCATATTTTGCATTATTTTCTCAGTTTTTTTATTCTTCTCTAAGAATAAAAGTATATCAATTGTATTGTTTGAAATATTTATTATAAAAGAACTATAATTATAATTTATATATTGGGAACCACTTTCTAATAAATTATTTTTAGGAATTCAGCACCATCGAAAGGCCCTATTGTGAAAGGCATTTTCATGTATCGGATTCTCAAGGCTGGGCTGAACAATACAATATTTGCCCTCTACCATTAGTATACATATCACTTAAAACACTTTCGCCTGCAGTCCATAAACTTTTGGATTCTCATCAGGGATCACTTCCTTTAATTAGGTAATTATATTATGAATGTGCATTTTTTGAAAAAATTATTTTAATTTGCTTTTTTTTATTTGTCTTTGCTTAAATATTTTATATCATTTTAGCAATCAGAATTTTTGAATTTTCCATCCCCCCCCCATTATTGTCTGACCTAATTTAAATGCCTTTTCAGTTTCTGTGATTGTTTTGAGGCTGAGATTGGACCTTTACCTGTTGTTGGCAATGTTGAATGTGCTACAAAAGATGATGATGATTCTAGTGTTGAAGTAACTGGAAAAGAAAATTCTACTGCTAAAAAGGGTGTACCCTTAGAGCATTTAATTGCTTGTGTAACAGGTGTTGAAGTTGCAAAGTCAGTATTGTGCATCAAGAAAGTTCAGTGGCTTGAAAATAAAATTATTGAAAATCAAAGTAATTTCCTAAATTTATATATTCAAAGTCTAAACAAGTAAACTAAGCTATTGCCTTATTAATAGTTGAATGAAATTAAACTTGAAGTTTTGTTTCAGTATCTCAAAATTTTAGTCCTGCTTTAGCTGGGCAGTTGAATCTTTTTGGAAGAGAAGTTATGGATCTCTTAAAAAGTCAACCCCAGTGCCTTGTTGCATTTAACAAATTTATTCCTACCTACCACCATCATTTTGGACGCCAGTGTCGTGTTGCTGATTATGGTTTTACCAAATTAATTGATCTTCTAGAAGCTATTCCTCACATAGTTCAGGTAATATTTTGCTATGCATTGTAATACTTTGCATTTTATTTGTATCTTAATGTAAATAGTATTAATATAATTACTATATATAGATATCAGAATAATAGAATTATCATTAATTTATTTCTTTATGAATGGGATTCAATAACATTGTAAGACCAAATGCTCAATGTTTTCAGTACATCGTTGGCCTGATTATCAGAATGCGTAACTCCTTCTGGATGGATGAACTTTACAGGAGCGAGTAAAAAGTATTTACTGTGCTATGCACTAGAATTACTTCAATGCAAATGCTTATAACAAATTAGCGGTATTTTTGGAGGGCATATGAAATAATCCGATGGATAGGCTTCAAAGTACTCCACTAGAGTCTTATTTTGATATTTTGTGGAGTTATGCTTTCTGATAATTAGGTCAACAATATGTTTAAATTATGCTTTTAAATTAAAATAGCATATGAATAATAAATTAAGTCTGATCAAGATTTTTTAAAAAGAGAACAGTTTTTATGCGATTCAACATGAGTTATGAATACAGAAAGTGGTACTTTTTATAACCGATCCTAAATACTAGATTAAACTGTAAGCTATGTTCTAGTCTTTGATAATATCACTGGCTGATGACTGTTTCCTTTCATTCATAAATGTACTATCAATAATGATAACGAAAATTCTAGACTGATATATATTTACAGAAGATCATTCACACTTTATGGAAATGACTTTGTAATTCATTTTTTCATTTGCATTTTGAGAAAACTTTTGAAATTTCAGAATAATCGTCTAAGGCAGTGATTCCCAAAGTGGTCTATATCCACCCTCAGGGATCTATGACAACTGTAAGGGATCCGCGCAGTGGCATAGCATGGGGGGGCAGAGAGGACCATGGCCCCGGGCAGCATACGAAAAGGGGCAGCGGCAAGCACCGCGATATTTAAATTCAAAAAATAAATTCTAGGCTGTAAAAAAAGAACTCATTAGGTCTGGCTCTCTGGGTTTATTAAAATATATTGAGTCCAAACTTGAAGATGGCTTACCAAACTTTGTCATAATGTTGAGAATTTTTTTAACATCTGCCATCACTAATGCCAGTTGCAAGAAAAGCTTCTCTAAGCTAAAATTAATTAAAAATTATCTCGTATCGACTATGTCCACGTTAAGCTAACAAATTTAGCTATTGTGGCAATTGAACATGACATACGTTTTGATAACGACAATTGTATAAAAGATTTTGCTATGAAAAAAACACTAAAAGTGCATTTTTAATCAAAAAAATTTTAAGCTGCTTTTTTTCACTTTTACTAATTTTCTTGACTAATACTTAAAATAGAGAGGCCGCAAATTTCCGGTTGGCCCCAGGTGGCAATAACACACGCTACACCACTGGGTCCATGTCCACAAAAAATAATTTGGGGGGGGGGGGTCCATGAGGTGTAGGTGGGGACAGTGACTCATTAAACTAGATTGTAATTTTAATTTTAAAAAAAATTTAATCAAGTGGAAACCAACTTTTACTTATTTAACAGACCTATTTACTAAATTTAATGAGGTTAATTTGTACTTATAAGGGGTCAGCATAAATTTTATTAAAACAAGAACCCTTTCATATGGTCATATTGAGAAAAAAAAATGCCACATATTATAATAGGAACTGAACAGAATAAGCACTAACAAAGATCTAAAAGTAAAGTTTAAAAACTGATGTCAGCAATTTTGGCTTTAAAAAAAACAAACCTGTTATTTGTCTTGAATTATAGAATATTGTAAGAAAGCTTTTAATTGCTTTTCCTAGGGAGGAGTTTCAGCATGGTTGCCAATCTAAAAAAAAACTAGGCACTACTAACAGAGGAAATTAAAGCTTAAACCTGACTAGATTGACATCAAATGTTGAAAATTTGTTGTTGTAGCACTAGATTCATCCCTCTCAATAAAATAGCTTGTTTGTTGTATAATTATTCTATGTATTAATTAATTTTTAATCGAATTAACATGTGCTTTTTAAGTTTTAAACACTATACTTCAAAAGTTAGAAATTTAATTCTTTAAGTCAGGGGTGGCCAAACTTTTTGGGAAGTGTGCCACAATCTTATAAAAAAAAAGTTACGCGTGCCATTTCCAACTTCTCCACCAAACTAAAAAAAACATACAAAAGTGAAAACCTGTTACTTATAGACTTATTATGGATTATTTCCACCAAAAACATATTTTTAAATGCGAGTTTTATATAGTGAAATGTAAAAAAAAAATGGTATAACAAATAAAACAAAATTATAAACTTGTATATTTTATTATTGATATATTTTTACAGGATCAATCAGTTAGCTTAGATACAAAATAAAAATAAGCAACTTGAAACATTTAATTTTAAATTATTATTAAGCAGTCAGTACTTTCTTAATGTGGCTTTTGAATTTGTAGTTTTTTTCTAAATCATTTATACTTGGATTAGTTCGTAAAGTACGTAACAAAATTAGGTGTTTTAGGTGCATATAAGTTAATTTCGAGCAATATTTTGATTTAATTATGTTCATAACAGAAAACATTTCTTCACAAACATATGTTGATCCAAACCCACAATATCTGACCGCTAAATCATGTAAATTTGGAAAATTGCTTGGTGGCACAAATTTCCAAAATTCGATGTATTTCGGATCATTTGCAGCTAAATTAATGTCCTTATATTTGTTTTTCAGAATAATATGGTGTTGTAGTTAATAATTTCAATTTGTACCTGAGGTGGGTAACAATTAATATCTTGAAGAGAAATCAAAAAAGGATTAGTGAAAAGTTAAGTATTTTTGTTATCTTTAAAATCCTCAAACCTGGCACTGAAAGGATCCTGCAAAATGGATATTAAATTTTTAAATCTATCATAATTCAAAACATTACAAACTTTGGCAGATAATTCCTGCATGTGTGAATGGAAAATGAGTTAATTTTTTCTCTACAAAATCCAGACAAAAAACAAAAGTTTATTCACAAAAGAAGATATATGACCAACTAGGGTAGGAAAAATACAATGTTTTCCCTTTAATCTTAAATTTAAATTGTTTAAATGTTCCATTATTTCGGTAAGAAGAGCTGAACCCCACAGCAAATTTTCACTCCTGAAGAGCGAGCATTCACTGGGCAGTTCATAGTTTTCTTCCAGATATTTTAAAACACAATCCCTCAAACTCCAAAATCTCACAAGTGAACTTTGGAAAGCCAATGCACGCTACAATGAAGGAGTAACTCGCCATTTTCTTCCGTTTCTTCAGGTAAAAGCGTACGAAATCTTCATCAATTCAGAGCACGAGTTCATATTTTGTTGATACAACGCACCACGGGGTTAACAACCAAAGACAAGTTTAAGTCCTTGACACAAAGAGCTTCTTGGTGAATAATACAATGGTACTTGAAAACTTTTCTTCCCAAATAATTTTCAAGCAATGCAACAAATTTTTTTATTGTGCCACCTAATGCAAGGCTCTCCATCTGTGCAAACACTGTCTAATTTTGTCCATTCTACTTTGTTAACTTCAATTACATTTTCAAGTTCCTTAAAAATGTCTTCACCTGCTAGTTGGCAAAAATAAAGTTCTTCCACAGTATCAAAATTATTGTTCATGTAATGCACAAAGATACTTAACTGCGTATTGTGTCTCTGATATCACAGCTTTCATCCAAAGTTAATGAAAAATATTTGCAATTTTGAAGTCCAGAGACAATTTGTGTTCCAACATACTGGCCCATGTCATCTATATGATGCTTGACGGTATTTTTAGATAAAGCTTTTTTATCAACCATATTTTTGACATTTAGATCACCGACATTTTGGACGAAAATTAAAAGGCTACTTTTTTAATATCTCCTCTCCATCAGAATATGGTTTTTTTCATGCGGGCTAACAACAAAGAAAGTTCATAAGAAGCCTTCACCATTGTTTCCATTTCGTCATTTCTCTTCTGGAACAAAGATTTTTGGCCGGCTAAAGATTTCTTTTTTTTTTATTGTGAAAATTCTGTTTGCAAATTTGATCCAACAGGATATTTGCTGTTGAAATCACTATGCAGTTGTTTGAAATGACGGTCCAAGTTAAATTCTTTTGGAACTGCCATACAAATTCCACATATCAAACAAATAGGCTTGGAAGCATTTTGATGTCTTAACACGTATTGCTCTTCCCAGACAATTTTAAAATCACGTGCTGCAATATCCTCTTCACAATTTCTTTTCAATGTTGAAGGTTTACTGAAAAACATATTGAAAATAAAAAATTTTAAGTAACTTTGCTCAACGCAAAAATCTAAAAACAGTTTTGGAAAAGGAAAAATGCTTAACATCTTGCTAAACAGAGTTTAAAATCAACTGAGTCTGACAGCTATAGAAAAAATCTGTCGATGTTACGCTACAAATTTTCTAGGCTCCGAATCCAGTATTTTGATTAGTCATGGATGCAAGTTCTCACTCTTTCTACTTTATAAAGCGGCTACTTTGTGCAGATAGAATTATTTCTACCTTATCAACAACTGCTCTCCTAATATATTGCCGAATTACTTCTTGTCATTACAGAAATTGTAAATAACCAACACCTTTGGAAAAACCTTATCTGACATCACACTGACAGCTATAAGCACTAAACTTCGGAACGGCAAGGGGAAGCTGAAATTCGAATAGAAATCCCAGATGTTAAAAATTAACCACTCCCGAGAGAGGGTGACTTTTAGGGCAGATTCGACCATCCGAGAGAGAGAGAATTTATTTGTTTTTAAACTCGCGTTACTCAACACTTTTCTCGGAACGTTACAATGCTGTGGAATTGTAAGTTTTGGAGCATGATCTCATTTTTGACGCTATCCTGAAGAAAAGAAAATATCTTGCTTAGCGCCTTTAAAATCTCACGCTGAAATTTTATGTTTTTTACGTATACTCTTGATGATAATTTTCTATTGTAATTCAATTAATTCAGTAATCTTTTCAAAAAATTTTGTAATTTTTCAATAAGTCTTTGCGTGCCACAGTTGTGACTCCCGCATGCCACGGGTTGGCCACCCCTGCTTTAAGTAGTAGTACTAGCTGTCAAAAAGACATTTAAGTTAATTAATTTGCAAAAATTCGATATTAATTAAGTAGGGGGTCTACTCGAAATGGAAAAACAGAGCAAGGGGTCTATCAAGCAAAAAAATTTGAGAACTTCTGATCCAAGGTTTTTTTTTATTAGAATGTAAAATAAAATATTTATTTTAAAAATGGCTCCTAAAAATCATATATGGCGCAAAGGATACATAATTACACTTTCCAAGGAGAAATATTCATATCGACAAATTATAAAGTGGTGTAAAAATCTTGGTTTTTGCCTTAAAAAAGATTTATAATATATTAAATTTAAAAGGAAAAAAACATCTAGCTGTAAGTAAAAATGAAAATGTGACCAGAAAACTTCATCCTAAGACTGCTCAAATGCAGACAACTATCAAGAAAGTGAAGTCTCTGACCCTGAAAGAAAATTGGCCGACTGAAAGATTCATTGCATCAAAATTAGGAATGTCTTCGGGAACTTTAATTAAAATCATTTATAAGGATTTAAAATTAAAATGGGTGTTTAAACCTATAAAGTTCATCTTTTTTTAAAACATATTGCTGAAAGAAAAGCAAATTGTAGAAAATTATGTAAAAAACATATACCTGCTGAAAAAAGGAAATTTGTAGTAACACACATGAAGTATGGGTATATTTAAGTGACTGTAGTAAAAGATCAATTTTCTATTGCTCAACTGACAGGAATGACTGTATGAAAGGGCTTCGTCAGTGTACAGTAAAGTTCCCAAAGGGATTCATGATAATTTCAAGATTTTCTAACAGCAAATTAAAAATAAAGTCTCAAGTAAAGCTAACATTAATTCACTCTACTATCAGCAAAAAATTTTAGAACCAATTTTTGATGAAGAAATTTCAACCTTGTATGGAAAGGACATTGATAAAGTTGAGCTTCATATGGATAAAGCCTCTAGTCACACCTCTAAGTCAACTGCTGCTTATTTAGCAAAGAATGAATCAGAAACAGAAATAAAGTTTATCCCATTTGATGAAATATGTGTAAAATCACACAATGCTTCTTCAATGGAATTTTGTGCTTTCAGTTTATTAAAATGAGCCTTAAGAAAATGGCATCCAAGACCACTAAGGGGACTTTGGAAAATGCTTCAAAAAGAATACAGTAAAATTTGCATGACAGTGCTAAGAAAGTTTACTTTCATGAAAATTTCAAGTTAGAGCTCTTGCCAAGTATCATGGCTATCAGGTAGAAGTAACTTTCCACAAAAAATACGGTATTTATTGATAAAAATTAACTATCAAAATTGTTTCCAATAAAGTGTGAACAATCTTCTGTATTTAGTTTTGTAAAAATATACACTTTTGCAACTTTTTGTCCTTTTTAAGAATGAAAAAAAAAAAGTTATAATCGATATTCTTGCAATGTTTTTGTTATTTAGCATAGCATTTCATAGTTAAATGTGTGGGGAAAAAAGATATTTTTATTAAATCTTCAATTAAACACATTGAAGTGATTGCAAGAATAAAATTTAGAATATTCCTTCTCAAATGGCATCTATTTTATTTTACCCAATCCATATATATTCAATATTTATATATAACTGCACATCTCATGAATAATTTTGAGTAAAATGTTCAATTTCAGTATACTGAAGTAGAAATGATTTGCAGGTTTTAGGTGAAGGCCAAAATCGTCAAGTTACTCTTACTCATCGTACTCAAGTGAAACGTTTTGCTGCAGAACTTCTTAGAATTTTAAAATCACGAGCTAGTAAGCAATTAACAGTATCTGAATTTTCTCATGCTTATGAGCAAGTAATAGAAAAACCTTTTGAAATTACAAGCTATGGAGTATGTGAAATTCAAGATATGTTAGATGAAGTTCCAGAAAATATTATTGTAGTAAGTGTAAAGTTACTTTGTGTAAAAGTATATTTTAATATGAAGTTTGATTTTTGATTAATCTTGTTCATTCATATATATTGAGAAATTATTTATTATCCATAATAGTAAACTTAAGAAAATATTTTTTTAATGTAATTTCATATCGGCTTTACTTTAATTCTATAGAATATATTCTTAATTCAACTTAAGTTTTTATATGCTGTAATTTAAGGCTATTTTCATTATAAATTTTAAAAAAAATAATTTTCCAATATAATTAGATTTAACCGTGTGATTGCTATATTTGTGTAATATTAATATGAAGAATGTGTTGAATTTAAATATTTTATATATAGTACTCGTGTTTTTGCAACCACATGTTTTTGTCCCATAGAATTTCAGTTGACACAGTGAAAATTATGTTATGTTCATTGATTGTAGTGATGAAAAATATCTAAATGTATAAAGATCAACAAATTTATTTAGAATAACTTGTATGCTATATTTCGTTAAGCATAATTTGAAAAAAAATGTTCAAAATATATTCTAGTAAAACTATGACCCAGTATTTAAGAAATAATTTGTATCAATTAGAGACTCCCTTATACAACCGGTAAAGTGATGTTTCCATATTCTGCTTCCATTTTCCTGATTATTGATTCATACTCGCAGGTGATTATATTTTTCTTCCATATAAGCATGTTACCTTTCCATGAAAAGTTTGAATAGTTATCTTCAATTCTCTCTTTAAATGCCTTTTTCAGCTTTTGTCACTTGTCAGCTTGTTTTATCTACCTTTTTAATTATTTTACTGCATGTATTTATGTAAAGATTTTAATTTCCTTTTCATCAAAAATTGAAACTTTTTATGCTCTAATTTGCTTAGAAATTTTTTAAATAGTTATTCTATATGATTTTTAAATTCACAACAAATGACTATTATGTGACAATTGAAATACATTTTTATTTTTTAAACTTTAAAGATATCATAGATGTGCATTCAATATTTCTGGACTGGTTCCTTTATCTCCAGAAATTGAAGACAAATATCAGAAAATGGTTATAGACTTTTTGAAACAATATATTGATCAAATTCATCAACAGTGCATTTTTTCCTCTTTCATCTGTAAGTAGAATAAATGTTGAGAAGGATAATTTGCCAAACAAGAGCAGAATAATAAGAGTTTGCTATTGGTAGTTTTTTCAAAAGATGGGAATCTTTTAGAATAATTCTACTGTAAAAAGATCCCCCCCCCCCAGAATTTCATATAAAACATTCCTGCTTGAATAGATATAGGGCTGGTTTGTGTAAGCTGTTTAGTGTGCAGGTTCCAATTATTTCTGGCATAAAACCTTTACATTTATATTTTTTGTAAAAAAAAGTGTTTGTCTTTCCATTGTTTACTATTCAAGTAGTTGAAAAAGCTGCCATGATTTGATTGGTTGAATTGTCTTGCTGCCTGGTAGTTTTGAGATGAAAATTTGATTCATTCATAGAACATATTTTAAAACTGCATGATATATTTCCAGTAATTCCTTAATGTCGTTCTTAGAGTAACATTTATTAAAGCTAAGCCAAAGTAAGGCTCATTTCTACAAAAAGCAAAGTGACATAAGTTTCCATGCTTAACATAATATTGAATCTAAAAGTTTCAGCACACACATATTCTTGTATTGAAATAATTTGGTGAGTTAGTATCAATTCAAGTGTCTGTATTGAGTTTGAGGATTTTAAGAATCGTTACCTATGTCTCATTTTATAACTTGAATGAGATGGTTAGGACAAAATATAAAATGTGCAGTGAATGCTGTGTAATTTTTCTTAATCGTTAATTCCCTTTATAATATTTTTCATGTAGTTAATAAATTAATCAATTGCAGAATAAATCACCTTTGTCCTCTTATGGTAGGAAAAAAACAGCTGTTTTTAAACAGCTGTATGAAAAATCATTTCTTTAATAGCATTTGTACACACCCTTTGAATGTAATGTCTTGTAATGATGAATGATTTTTCTTATATTCTGAAATTATGATCTTAATTGTTATTCAGAGATTATCTTCTAGAAGTTTTTTGTTTAATGTCCCTCCAGCTTTTAAAATTCTTTTGTACAGCAAATAATTCTGGGAGTGATTGCTGTTATACTTCTTTTAAGAATGAAGACATATATAAATTATTATAAATTTTGAAAAAGGAAGCTTCATTATATTTTGGAATATTTTGTGT
Source organism: Trichonephila clavata (assembly GCA_019973975.1). Classification (NCBI taxonomy): domain Eukaryota; kingdom Metazoa; phylum Arthropoda; class Arachnida; order Araneae; family Nephilidae; genus Trichonephila; species Trichonephila clavata. Next base: position 53,756 of record BMAO01039030.1, on the reverse strand, counting down.
TGAAATATGCATTATGTCTGATAAGAAATGAAGGTACATCAAGCATAAGCTAGTTCAGTCCTGACCAACACAAATGGATTCATGGGCCACTTTAATGACACATAATTTTACTGTGGGTGGCATTTTAGATAAACATGCTTTTAAAATAGTTTAAATGCAAAATAAATAAAACTTGATTACATCATGATTAAGTATAGCAATTGAATCTTAATACGATTTGCTTATCCTTTTTTTCTTTCTCTTATTGTTTGTAAATCTGTATTTATGTTTGATATTATGCATCTTAGTTGTTTTTCTAAATTGGCATTGGTTAATGCAGACTATGAGGAGCTCTTTAAATTTCATCTCTGTAAAAAATATTTCTCAAACATATGCTGATCCAAAAGCACTTACAAGTTATTGTGCAAAATACTTTAAGTTAAAATAGCTTTTGGAATGTAATATAAATATTGCAAAAATTAATTTCTAATGTGGATACAAAAATCTGTTTCATTTCATTGTTGCACTGTAACTTGATTAACTCCATTTTCAGGAATGCTCTTCACATCAACATGAGCATGAAAATATTTCAATCATTTTATCATATTTTGCTAATTCTAAGAAGCAACTGTTGAATGCAATTATAAGTTTCATTATTTCATTAGCATATCTTGGGAAATGAATAGATTGACTTTTGAGAAATTATTCAGCAGAGGAAAATGTTGAACATTGTTTCTAAATTGGCATACAAATTACTATAATATCTTAGTAAAAGTTTTAATTAAATTACAAGCATTGATTATTATCTTGTCCTTGCAAGTCCATCAATTTGTTCTGCTATAGCTACTGAAAAACATAGGTCTGACAACCAATCTTCATGTGTTTCCTAATAAAACCAATTCTTTCAGTAACATTTGGCATTTGTGGCTATCAAATATATTGGACTGAAGATCACAGTTCTACTTGCTTAGTATAACAATGACTTGAAAATTTTATTTAATATTTGTATATATATATATATATATATACGCACACACATAAGAAATAAAAGCTTCAATAATGTAAAATCGGTTGACAGGCTGCATATGGCCGTCATGATGGCCAGTCTTGAGCTGGATTTTAAAATAATCTGTGTACATTCTAGTAGTCTAGAATAGCTTTAATTATTAAGATCATTTGAAGATTTTAATTTTGCATATTTAGTTCTGCAAACAATATTTTTTCTTGAATTCAAAATTTTCAGCTATCATGTTATTCAGATTTCTACTTTTCCTCTTCTTCCTTTTCCCTTGTCTTTGAAAAGAGAGGAGGAAAAATCTTTTAATTGGAAATGGATCTTATTTTCAAATAAGACACTTTTAAATGGGCTGCTTTTTTTCATAAAGGTAATTTTGTGTTGGCACTCTGCCACTTGTTTCCTAATTAATTTATTACCAGGCATTCATCTTCTCCTGGATCAGTTATCAAAGTCTTAACACAACTATGGTAATAATAGTCATAAAAATTATTTAGAATCAAGTATTTATCAAGGTAGAAGAATGTGTTAGTGAATAGGCTTTTGGATATTTCCTTAATTTTTTTGACTCCATCGATTTTATTTCTTTTAATGAACATTAAGAATTAGTACATATCTTCCTCATGTAGTTTTTCTAGTTTGTAATTTTCAGCTCATTTAATTTTTTTAACCGAGTTTTTAAAACTCATTTCAAGAAAGAAAATCATGGTATTTGGTGTGTTTGATAACCTTTGATGGGGGTGTCTTCATTATTTTGATTGGCATTATTCTAAAGGAAATGTGTCAAAAGGAGAAATAAAATAAAAATTTTGGCTAAATATAATTGTTCTAATGAATTTCATTCAAGTTAGCATATACCATAGCATATTTACTCTTTTTGATAGCAAATAAAATCTTGCAGAAAATGTAGTTGAATAAATTTGTTAGTATTATATTTTGAAAAAATTATTTTCTTTGTAATTAGTATTTAATTTTAATAAGTTTAATTTCTTTTTGCAATAATTATATAAGGAAAAAATATTTAAAGGTTTGATATTTTAGTAAGAATATTACTTATTCTATAATTATGATTTAGAAATTTATTCCAAAGGTAATTAAAAACATGAAAGTAAAATTTTATTTCATACATTGGATCTAAGATTTATTAGATTTTTTTAAAAAAAAGTACAAAATCATTTCCCCCCTCTTTTAGATCTGCAAATCTGGAACAGACATTGTAATTGGCATTCCCAAGAGGGGTGAGTTATATAAAATGATTATAACGATATATATTAAATATTTATAGCTCTCTAAATTAAAGAGAAAATTATCCATAAAATTTCTTATTGTGTATCATATAATTAAAATAAGTGTTGTATAATTTTTTTTAAAAACCAGCTTGTTATATTTGATAATATATTTACTTTTAGTAATTGTAATTTCTGTGTGTAAAAAATAAATTTAATAGAAAAGAAACATAATTATATAATTATGCATTTATTGTAAATTAACATGCGAATAATTTTTGTTTAAGAACAAACAGCTGAAGAAGTTGAACGTACTAAACAATTTGCTGCTGAAGTTGTTGAATTAATGAAACATACTCCTCATTGCACTATGGCATTCAATAAATTTATACCAGCGTATCATCATCATTTTGGTAAACAGTGTCGAGTTGCAGATTATGGATTCACAAAACTTGTCGAATTATTTGAAGCCATACCAAACGTGTTAGAGGTAGATTTTCATTTTAAATATTTTTTGTATTTAAAAATCATGAAATGTAAGATACAGTACCCAAATATTGACTTATTCTATTAAACCTCCCCTAGGTGAGCAGCATCTTTCATATGCATTGCCTCATATTTACATTTGAAAATGATTTAATTATTTTATTGGTGAGATTTGACATTAAAATATATTTGACACAAAATAATATGCAAGATATAATCCAAAATTTCAATATGTAAACAACAACAAAAAAACCATCAAAAAGATAATATTGGATTGGTGCATAATTATTCGGCATTTTTTCAACAAATTTTATTTAACAAAATCAATAACAATATTTGACAAAAACATGTTTAAATGATTATTCGGGAGCGTAGTCACCGTCTACTTCAATTACTGCTTCTCATTTGCTTTGCAGACAGTCGATTTGGCGAGCGAAGAAGACATGATTTGTAGAGGCGATCCACACTTTGACATCGGCCACCAAGTCATACGATCGTCAAAATCCGATGGCTGACCTCTTCCTGGCTTATCCTCCAATCTAGTATCACCTGATTTGAAACAGGCAAACCACTCCCTTCACTGACTTTCGCTGATTGTTCTTTTGCTAAAAAGTCCGTTGAGATCACGAAATGACTGTGCTGCTTTCCATCTTTTCTCGAAGTGCTAGAGCATAATATGGCTCATATGGCGAATGTGATTATGGTTTTCGACATGCCTTTTCTAAGATAATAGAGAAGATTATTGTTATACAAAAATAATAAACAAAACTCTACTTTTCACTAATGAAAAATGCGCTCATATAAACGCCGGATAATTATGCATCTACCCAATAGTTAGTTATCACTGTGTCACCACTATTTACATTTTGAGATCCCTTGTCGCAGTGTCTTCCCAAATCAATTTACAATGTTCAAGGAACATGAATTTTTCGTATTATACACTACAAAGTTTTGATAATTTTTTCTTGATGTCCTGACAAGAGGAAGCTGTTTTTTTTTTTCTGTCCAAGTTCCTGGTAATGTTTTTTTTTTGGTTCTTCATCTTAAACTGGGCATTGTGCATCAAATATTCTTCAATCTTGAGTCATAATGAATGAGGCATGTGAATGTTACGCTCAAGCCATGTATGCAGGTACTCTTTCAAAATTTCATGTAGTTTCTGTAGATATGTTCGTTGAGGGTCTGAGTGATTTTGATTTTAAATACAGATATTGAAGGTGGAATAAACTGCTGTCAGGTACGCAATATCGCTGGGATGCATGCCAACTCCCAGCAGAAAATCTATTGTATAGAAGTTACAAAATATTTGTTTTGAACTATTTTCTTATAAAACTGAAAAATACACACTACATTGCAGAAAAATGTCCAAATCAACAAAATAGTACAAAGTCGTTCAAACTAATGTAGTAGGGCACTCTTTATTTATCAGATTCAATGTCCCCTGCTGCTTGAAATAGGAAATGGTCAAACATATCCTTGACACTGAACCCTAGGACGAGCAATGAAAGACAAAAAAAGGAAGGACACGTTCCCATCCACCTTGTGAACACAGCATTAAAACTACTTTTATTATGGATCTGAGATTCACATACCTAACAGAGGATTAAAGACAATTGAATTATGTGCTCATTTCTTAACTTATGAAATGTTTTAGTCTAAATTTGAGTTTTTAAATTAATTGTAATCTATAAATTTTCTGTAAGACCTTTATTTTTTATAACATAGTAACCATTTTAATTCTAATTATTCTAGACTAAAATTTCAGTTTTCAAAATTGTCCATTTTGTTCAAAAGTTTTGAAGTTCCATTTCATTTTAAAATTTTATTCCTGGGAGTAAAGTAATACTTAAATTCTTGTATGAAATATTTTTTTTAAAAAGGTTTTATGCAATCTAACGCTTGGAAAAATGTATGAAAATTCGAGTTTTGAATTAAAAAACAATTTAAGGTTTAATAAACAATTACAAATGTGTTATAAGGAACATCAATATGGGCTTGCTGTAATATGCTTTTGGTTTTTGGCTTTATCATTTATTTTGATATCAGTTGAGTACTTCATAGGTTGTTTGTGATATGTTTATAATATTCCAGGGTTAAATAACAAGAGCTACTCATTTTGAAATCCAATTTTAGTTAATGTGCAGTGGTTCAATTTTATTTAATACATTAATTCTTTAAAGGAATCAGCAACCTAAGTATTGCTAGTTATGAAGCTTGCAACTGGATTCACTTGATTTATATATGTATTGTAATGCAATGCAGATTGCATCTTAATGATGAATATAATAGACCTCACTCTATAGAAAATCAAATTATGGTTATGTAAACTGCTAAATATAACAAATTACACATTATAATGAATTACATTTTATTAAATTGTAATTTGTTACATATGTAATGTAAATAAGGATTTTATTTAAATGAAATATTCAGTACTTGTATATCATACTATCAACCAATTTTTTGCAATATCAAAAAACATCATATGCTGATATATGGTGCCAGTAGTGGGGGAAACCACCCTCTCACTTATTCAGACATAATTATCTTGATCATGCATGGTTGAAAGTAATAACATTGTTTATAATTTGCAATACTACTCTTATGAAAAATGATTAAAATTTGGGATTTCCTATGGAAAAGAATGCAGTGAAGTATTTCCAAAAATACATAAATATCTAAAAGACTATGGGGTTTATCAAAATGGTATAAGAAGAAACTGAGTGGAACTGCACAGCATAACATTTAGATTTGCACTTGTACAAATTTACGTAGCAGGCACGATTTTGGAAGAAATCGTTGTTTTACCTACCTGAAAAATGTAATTTATTTCTAGTTCAAATGTACCAAAGTTCATATTAATATTTGCAAATAAATGATCCAGAGACATTGTAAAACAATTTTTATTCTGTCTGGAACATTAATATACTAATATCTTATTGGCCAGCACTTAATGGAAAACAAAACAAATATTGAAGCCCAATCATTTATCAAGATTCACTTAACTGGACACTGGAATCTTTTAAATGGATTTCAAATCTTACATAATCCTTAATTGCAGTCATACAAGAATCTGAGTTCTAAATCCCATTCTCTAATTCTAGTAATAAATAATCATAGTCAATCTTTGCAGTTACAAAAGTAAAACCTCTCCTTTCAATTACAGTTTCAACATCCTCACTTTTGCCATTACAATTTCAACATCCTTCCTGATCTCACCATATCTCTTTTAATAACATTTCTAATCAACATTTATCATAGCTTTCATTTGGGGGATGGATTCTCAAATTAAATAATTCACAAAATAAATTTCTCTGGAAGTTTAAAAACTTATTGAGAATCCACTACAAAGTGGCCAGGTTTTTTTTAAAAAATACATTATTTTATTCATCTAAATCTTCATCCATTTATTTGTTTGCAATGGACTAATATGGAAGGAACATGTGCGGAAATTTGTTTTTGTACATATGCAGATGGGATAACAGCATTTGACTGTTTTTTTTTAAAGAGGGAGGGGGACAAAATTAGTTGAGACAGTATTATATGAAAGTACCAAATATTCTTATTATATAATAAATTTACCTTCATTACTTTAAATTTTTTTATATCTTTTAATATAAAATCTGCTATTATGAATCAGAATATAAAGTTTTGAGCAAACAAAAAGCATTGAATTGTATTCTTATGGAAGTCAGCACATTTATCTTTTCTATTAAATTATTTCATTAATCTAATTATGAATTGATTAATAATTAAATTGTGTAGTTAAGGAATCTGTACTTTTATTTTTATGGGAATAATTTAATGGGCAAGCAAAACCATTGTACTGGGGAGAATATATGGAATTCATGGCTCCCTAATTGGTCCAGTTAGCAATGATTTGTAGAGCAAATTTAAGGGATTTCTTGCAAGAACCTATTCCAAATTCATTCTCTAATCAAAACTAGACTGAATGATTTTGTAAGAAAATTAAATTATAAAAAATTGACTCGTATGCAGTTGAAAATTGGGACATATTTAATAACTTAAGCAATTATCTTTAATCCAAAGGGAATAATTATGATAGCTGACTAATTAACATAGTTAATTTCTAGATGGAAAATTTCTCAATTTAATGTGACCTTTTTGCATAACTGTAGAGAATATTCTAAATTTATTGTTTGAAAATTTCATTTGTGAATCAGGTTCTTAGATTCAGATGTGGGAAGCTGTCAAAGACTATAAATTTCTTTAAGAAAACTATTGATCTGCAAAATGTTTTTATCTTTTAATTAAATCTGAAATTTCGATTTATTTCTTCAAAATCTTTATTAGAATTGTGAAACAAATGCAGTAAATTAATAAATTCACCTTTTGGTTTTATTTTGCTATTACTTTGATTTCTACATGCATTAAGCACACAACAGAGTACATTATGTTAATATTTGCCAAACTTGTATTTAATCCTAATTTAAAAAGTGCCATACTTCCTTAGGTCACTGGAACTGGTGAAGACAAAATTCTCAAATTAGTTGAAAAAGAACAGCATAATATACTTACAGAACGACTCATAGCCATATTAAAGATGGAACCTAATGAAGTAATCGATATTACTAAAATCAGTTCTGCCTATTCAACAGTGCATGGTCATGCTCTGCGTCCTATGGATTTTGGTTTTTCTGATCTACATGAACTTCTGGAAAAAATGGATTCCTCTTTGAGGGTAGAGTATATTTATCAGACTATTTACTGATTTACAAATGATGCAATTTAACCTACTTGGTGAAACACTCGGTTATAGTTGAATTTTTGTAAATTTTATTCTTTTAATTTTTTCTTTTCTTTTCGTTTTTAAAAATACACTTTGTTAGAATGATGAATTCTAGAGAGCAAGAATCCCCCCCCCCCAATATATCAGTGGTTCTCAAGCTTTCAATCACCGCAGCCCCCTTTCTGTATCAGCCTGACATTCAGGAACCCTAAGATTTTAAACATCCCTCTCTGACTACCAACACATGGCTGAGTGATTTAAATATAATCATTAATCCTATTGGTACTCAATGAATTTAGTTCGTAATCTTTGCAGATGTGTTTCTACTTTATATATATTTTGAAAATATGTTGCAGTAATGCTTATGTAGTTGCATACAATTAAAAAACATAGTTATAATATTGATCGAATTACATGTTCTAGTTTTGTACTTTCTTTGGGGTCAATTTAGTAACCTTACCTGGGAGGGCACAATTTTCAATTTTTCCGCAAGGCTTTTCAGTTTCTGTAAAAGAAGGAAATTATACATTAAATTAATAGTGTAAGATAAGAGACCTTTGCAGCCTCTCTAGAAAGGAACAGTTTACTAACTGCTACAATATATGATTAACCTTAAAAATATTTCTTAAATTATATGTGAAGTTATGTGATGAAGTGTAGAAAAGTATAAAATTGCTCATGTAATGAATGTTTATTGTGTTTTTTTAAAGTTTTTAGCAATATGTCCCTTTCAAACATACTTAATGAGTTTGTATATATATACAGGTAAGCCTCCTACAATGTGGCAGATACGTTCCTCAAAAAAGCCACATTATAAGAAATCGCGTTGTAGGAATTAATATCTACATGTCACAAGTGACGTGTAGATATTAACAGAAAAAAGTTATGGAAAAAAATACTCAATATCTGAAACGCGTTGCAGCGAAATCGTGTTGCACAAGTGCCGCGTTGTAGGAGGCTTACCTGTGTGTGTGTATATATATATATATTATAGTTTTTAAGTTTTGGTTATTGTGATTTTACTTTAAAATATATACTTATGCAAAAAAAAATGTTTATATATATACATGAAAATTTAGTGTGCATCTGAATATTGCTTTAATATTTCAACAAATGAAAATTTGTGAGAGAAAAGAATTATTTGTACAATTAAAAATTTAGTTTTTAAAATTGTATTATATTAACCTTTAATAATATTTTATAAATATCAATAGCTAGCCAAAGTATCCATGCCTCATATGGATTAAATTTTGTTAAATAAGTCAGCTATATCCAGACTGCAACCAAAGCTTTTTTTAATGAATATTAAACCTGAAGCAAGGCAGTATATCTAAAAATTAAAAAATATATCTTTTTAATGAGGACCTAGCTTCTAAATAATTTTTTAATGGACTGCAACTTTGAGTTTTGATCAAAGAATGATCCAACAGAAATATGAGTCGGGAAATAAAAGCAGTCATAAGTTTATGCTCTGCTGGCTTTGGGATAGATAGAATGAAACAGATAAACCAACTTAGCTCAGGAGTCATAAATCACCACTAAGTATTTCATAAGATACTGCCATATAAATGTATCAAGCAATCTTCAATTGAAAAAGGAAATTACTTTAGCATATTAAAGTCAAAAAAGCTATCTAAATCACATGAAATAGGTTGATTTGATCAAACTTTTGAATAAAACAATGCTGAGGGAGAACAGATGCAAAAAGTATATAAAATATGCTTGGAGTTTGATCAAACTGTTGTAAATATATCGGTACCAAGGCAATGAGAGGCAAACTTTAATGCTAAAAATTAATTTTTGAAAAGATACTTTTCTATAACTATTTACTTTGAAAAGAGCTGTAATTTTCTACAAAGAACATATATGTTGCTGATTAACATATGAAAAGAAAAAAATAAAGAACTGCATGAAAAACAAATTTATGAGAAGCAAAGTTAAACCATTGTCATGTGACAAAAAATTGCTTTGACATTGAATTTTATAGAAGTTTATTAGAAAATTTGAGAATCTTGAGGTGCATCCCATCTACAATTTCAATAAAGAGCTTTTTGATAAACAGTGTTAATTGTCTTTCCATTTGAAATCCAGCTGTACAAATTTTCTACTCTGTCAACTCTTGAACAACCAGTATAATGTTATTCATGGGAGAAACAAGGATTTCTCTGATAGAGTTCAGTGGTTTGAAAAGATTGTCCTTGAGCTTTGTTGATTCTTGTAGCAAAGCTGAGATGAATTGGGGATTGAAAGAGTTTGAGCTATTGTTGGAATATATGATGAAATGAAAAAATATTTTTAATGCTAAATTTTTCTGTCAGAATAGTAGCATTAGTCTTAAATTTAATACTATTTAGGGATATTTTAGCTCCATTGCACAGGGAAAGTGGTTCTAATTTTTCTAGAGGATTGATTGGAACCCTAAATTTTGGTAGTTTAAAATATGTGAAGAGATATACCAGGATGCTCAGAAGAATTTAAAAACCAAGTCAATTTGTCATCATGAGTAAATTCCTCATATGTGTCTCAATCATGGATGAGATAAGTCTGTCAAGTAACAAAACTGAATTGTATGTTACTGTGATCCAAGTAAGAAATGGAAGTAAAAAAAAAAAAACAGGAATAATCACCATAATCAGGACTTTTCAGTAATGAAATGTACATTCCTCAAATTTCAAGAGCTTAAGCTTTTGTCATTATTTATTACAAGTTTTGCTTAGTTTATATTAATCTGATCAATCAATGTATATTGTTGAAAACCACAATGTATAAGAAATTATCAGAAACAAAAAGTAAACATAAGTTAATGCATTCAACCTATTTAAAATGAATGAAATGAGATAGAATTTTGATGACCATAAACAATGTTGAATGAACAAAATACATATTAGAAAATTTCAAACTGAAAAAGAATGATCAATGTTTACATTAATTGAAACTGCCCATCCAATATAGTGGTTAGTGATGTTGACTGCTGTGCCATAGGGCCTGGGTTTGAATCCCAAAGAAGGCTTAAGTAAAGCGAAGAAGGTTGTTTGTAAATATTTAGTACCTTTGCGGCATGGAAATGCTCAAAAGTCCTCAAGTCCTCTTGTGAGGTTGGTGTAAGTGAAAGAGAGATGGGAGGTCCCTGACTGCCTCCAGGGTGTTCTCCCTCAAAATTGAGTTGGAATCTAGCTAAATCATGCTGTCACACCTGTATGGTGTGCAAAGCTATGGCTAATGACAGTTGTACATCTAGCTCTTTGCTAAGATTAATTTCATGGGCCTCAATCTGACACTGTCATACAAGTGGCATTAGCTACAACAACCACAACATATGTATATATCTAAAACAGAGGTAGATTAGGCATAGCTTTGTTCAAAAAGTAAAATGATCGAAAATATATAAACTAATTTAATTTAGGATTACCAGAGAGAGAGAGAGTTTAAATAGGTTTTTAAAAATATATACCAAAGTCTTATACTGAAAAAATTACATAAGTCTTTTTAGCTAAAGTTAATTACCTAAAGCAGATAAATCAAATCAGTTAAGCTTGTGATTACTGTAAAAGATAAAATTGGTTTAATTTTGAGCAAATTACATCAAAAGGTCAAAAGTAGAACAAACTGTAGTCACAAACTGATGCCAAAATTAAAAATGGAACTGTTAAAATAATACTTTTATAATTATTTATTTGAAAAATTCTAATTTTGCTGAAACGAACAAGTGAAAAAAATATAATGAAAATATTTATCCACCCTTAAAAAAACTACTTGAAGAATAATTTATTACATTCAGAGACAGAAGTGACATATTTCCAAAGCTATAAAAATCACTTTAAAATATAATTTTAAAAAAAAATCTAATGAAGATTTCAATAATATTTTAGGGTGCAAACCATCATTACTCATAATTTCAGCATACAAAATTGGTCTAGTCTTTTTCGCTTTTTGCGACATTGCACAGAGACCCAGATTTCTCCGTGTATTAATTATAAATTTATTTTTTACAGTTAATATTTGAAAATATGTAAGCAATCTATAATATGAAATTTTTAAATTTATTGGTTTGACTTTTATATAAATTAAAGTGTTATTCTTTAATTTTTTTAAAATAAGTAAGATTTGGTGTTTAATGCTGGAAACATGTTTCTTATATTTTTTTTACAGATAGTTGTTGGATTTGGAAGGACTTATGTAACACTAGTGGACCAAAGTGTTGTTCATCAAATATCAGTTAATGTGTGTCGAATATTGATGGAAAATCCTGATGGTAAAATGTCCATGGGAGATATCTGTAAAATTTATCAGTCTCGTTTTGGCCAAAAGATAAATTTATCATTACATTTGCAAGATATGGTTAATTTAATAAAGGTACATAATATTATCTGTACATTTCTTAGTTTTAAAACATAAATATAATAAAAGAAAATAAACATATGAAGTATATTGCTTTAATTATGCGATAATTTCTATAAATTCTTCCTGAATATTAAACAATTGTTTTTGCACATTTTGAATTTTTTTAGAATGCATTTTCAGTTTTTTAAAAAGTGAATGAATAAGAAATGTGTTTCTAAAATTATATTAACATTTGGTTTTTCTAAAATTGTTTTTGTTTTACTTAAAACATGAATTAAATGAAAATACAAAAATATTTAAACTAAAAGCTTGTGTTAGTATGTTGTATTTCATGAAGTAGTTTAATATGAAAAATATATATTGTGTTATGTCATTTTAAGCATAGTTTTTATTATATAATAAGTTTAAAGTTTAGTTATATTGCTTTTATTCAAAAATTATGTTATAACTTATGATTTTAGGTTGAAAATGATTTTGTGCAATTGACTCCTTTACAAATACTTGCAAGGGATGTCATATTATTATTACAAGAGCATGGTGGTCAAATATCATTCTCGACTTTTGGTAATCTATTTCAACAAAAGTTTGGAGAATCAATTTGCACAGCTCATTATGGATTCCCTAATTTATATGCATTACTTGAGAATTTTTCTGATTACTTTTCTATCAAAGGCAAGAAGCAAAAACGCACAGTTTGTTTAAATTCACAGTCATTAGGTTTGTATAAGTTCCTTGTTTTTAAATTGGAGATTGGTTATTAGTAAAATTAATTTTATTATAAAACCAATTTTATAAATTAATACCACAAAGCATTTATTTTATGTAGATGCTAGAAATTTAACTTAATACATGTTAAATTTCTTTTTCTTTTTTTAAGGTCCTCTACCTGATTTTACCCTTTTTAAATCTTGCTCTAATGGTTTTCATTCAGAAGAAAAGTCAGGTAAAACACATGCATTTAAAAAAATCTTGATTATGATTTACTGTTATGTTTAAGTTTTGGTGTATGCAACTGTTTGTTTTGCATTTTTTAGACATCTTGAGTGATCCTATTCCAAGTTGTGTACCATCTCCTAATTTGGAGCCTGATGTGAATGGAGATTTTAAAAAATTTATGGGCTTTGAAACTCCTCCTGTGCTAGGTATTTCTTAAAAATATTATCTTTGTTTTTGATCCTTTTCTTTATCTTTTTATTGACCTATTAAATTTAAAACTGAATATTCTAAAATATCAAATTACGTTGCTTATTTTTAAATATATATGTACCTTGGATATTTTTTCTATTAAATCTTTAGCATGGAAATCAAAATTATAAGCCTTAAGAAATAAAATATATATTTTTGTTCCATGTGAAATATATTAAGCAAGTCTCTTCCATCTGCATTAATTAATATTTCTACCATAAATTACAAAACCATTTAAATCAATGGGTTAATGTGCATAATTTCAGAATAACAATGCAGTCTTAATATCTACCTTATTGAAAGCATTTATTCATTATACTTACTTCCAAATATTTTTAAAAAAATAGAAATTTGATAGAGACAAATCTGGTAAATAAGGCAAATAAAGAACTTTGAAATTCTCCTTCAATTTAAGATGTCATATGGAAAAAAGATCTTACTTTATGATGAAGAAGGCCTTTTTTTTATTTCTATAATGCTAACTCTGGGGATACTAATTTCATTATTTAATAATAATTTCTGAAACTTAATATTGTGGGTTAATAATTTCACTTATTCTGAGCTGTAATAAATGATCCAACATTTTCATTTACATTCGATATTTTCATGTATTTATTTTATTTAGATTTTGACTTCTCAAATGTACCCATTTATCTTGTTAAATAATTATAATTGTTCTAAAGTATTCACTTCTCATTGCATGTGATTAGGCCAAAAAGAAATATTTTTTTTAAAATGATTATTTAATGATGGGTAGATTTCCAAGCTTTGCTGTTAGTGAAGTCATGCGGATCCCATATATTTTTAATTTTATGTGACCTGAATGGTATCTGGGTCTGAAGACAATTTTTTAACAGCTACAGCAAAAGGATTAGTATCAGTGTATTCTTTATAATCTGTATTAAACAGGATCTTATTGGGTCTTGCACAAGACTTGTTTTATTACCTGGTATTTCTGAAAAGAAACGCTCAAATCATATCTTGCTATGTGTTCATAAGCAATGTTCCATGATACTGGTGTTTTGTGTTTCAGTTGAAAAATTGTTTAATTTACTTTTGTTATTCTTAAATGTATTGCGAGACTCTGTGTCTTTACTTAACATTGTTTTATTTGTATTTAGAAATTAATGTGGGAGGAAAAATTAATTTAAAACATCGTATGTAAAAGACTAAAATTTGTAGTTTACATGAGATGTTTAACAGAATTTTTGTTCTAAATGATAATTTCATGTGAAACAACTGAATTTATGGCTTGGAAATTTATAGACAGGCCATATTTATAGACATAGTTGATCATTGAGGCTAATCAAAGCATTTTCTAACATTTAAGTTTTTTTTAGCACTTAAAGTGGAGAAAACATAAGTTCAGCAGCACTTTTGGCTTTTTATCTGTTGACTATTGTATAATATATAGCAATAGGTAGAAAGTGACTAGATAAAATTAATATTTAAATTCCCTTCTTTCAGCAGATTTAGGTTCTTGTAGTATTTATAGAAATTCATTGTTCATATATCTGCCTTAAAGAGGATGGCACTGCAATAAATTTTATAAAAACTCCAATAAGAGTTTTCATTTTAGAGCATCACATGTATCTATATTTCAGTAAAAGTTCCATATTAATATTTTTTATTGTCAACATCAAACAATGATAGAAAAGGAAAAAAAATCCTGTTAAATCTTGTACTCCAGTTATGAATGTTTCAGTATTTTCTTTAATTTAAAACTCTGCAGTTTTACAGAAAATGTAGTTTGATATTTCTGATTGAAGTTCCCATAATTTTTCATACTAAGGTAGTGATGTGTTCACACATCAGTACCTTCCTTGAAACTTCAAGTTTTCTTTAATTAGGCTGCCAAGTAAGTAAAAATCTAAAAAAAAAAGCGATTAAGAGCTTAACATTTACATTTCTAGATAAAAAGGAATTTTACCTTGTCTCAGAGCATATACTTTATGTAACATTATATTTATATTGTTATTAAATGTGTAGTATAGGAGCATATACATAATATTAGATTTCTATGCTGTTTCAGTTGAGTTTTGGAGTGATGATTTTATATCAAGTTTACTACCACAATCATCATAACTATTAAATTCAAGATTTGAAATAGATTGTTTTTCCTAATGAATTATGTGGTGCATTTTTTCAATTATATACTCAATTATATAAGGTGTTCCATGTGTTGGAGAGCAAAGTCACCTAATACTCTTCTCCAGGCATTATAGGCAAGAACATCTTAAGGCATGGCCCCGGGCCCAGAGCCTCTTTCACAACGTGAACCTTGTCTTGTTCTTGACTCAGCCAAAATAAGATCATGATTCAAATGTTATTTTTAGTTATATTTCCTGAAAAAACTAGCAATTTCTGACAGTGTCAACTGGCTACATGTGATAACTGTTGGCCCTGTATAGGCCTAGGACTACCACCATACACAATCATTACTGATTCATTCAAAAGGGGACAGTCGCGGTCAAGCCGATTTGTGTGATGGAAAATCATACATTTATTTGTTTCAGGTTTGTAGAAGTATTTGACAACATATGCTGTGTACTTTTATAGGTTATAGGTAAGTCCTACATTTGTGTAAGGGTCCAGGATTTAGTTTTGCATTTAAGCCCGGGACCTCAAAAAAAGACATCTTTAATTGTGAGTCCTTCATCAATTAATATGCATACCAGCTTAGATGGAGGGGGATTATCCATTCGACTAGTTAATCAGAATATTTTCAATTCCAAATCTTTAATGCACTTGAGTTGTGCTATAAATGTGTCTTTTTTTTATTGGAATATGACTGTGGTGGCTGTGCAAGTGATTATGATCCTTAATTCGTGAATGACTTGGTTTGTATCTTGTTTGTTCTAGTTCTAGTATCACTGAAGTTTCTTTAAACCTAACTTTTATATCTTTCAATATGTCTTCCACAAATTTGGAAAAAAACAAGTATTTTAAAAACATTTTCTTTTTTTTGGAAAGTCATATTTTCTACAGCCATCAAAAATATCCTTAATTGTTTTTCGATTTAAAAATTATATATCTGACTTGTATATTTTTTTCCTTTCTGATGTATGTATTGTACTTCTTAAATTACAGATTTTGTTTTTCTAGAAAATTTAAATTTTATTAGCTTTATTATTGTTTTGTATTTGCATGGACTTGAGTGTTTTGTACATGTCATTTAATGTTGAACCCCTTTTTCACTTTAATAGTTACATTTCAGTCAAGTCAAATAGACATTGTGAACTATTTTCTATTTAAATGCTTTGGAAAAGACCCCCTCCTCCCCCAATATCCCTGGAAACCATTTATTGTTTTCAAATGAAATTTAGAACAAATGGTATTTCAATCTATTTTCTACTATTTTGTATAATTCTGTCTATTTATCTAGGAGCCATATAAGTTAATATTTCATTATCAATCTATTGATCATACAATATTTCGAAACAGTAGAAATATTCATTAATTGCATGAAATAATCTTACACCCCTCTCTTCCTCCCCCTACATATTCTTTTTGAATATTTCATTTCATGATCTACTCAATTTTATTTTAAAAAATTACTCTAATTTAGAAGTTGATTTATTCTTTAAAGTATCATAATTCTTTTTAAGTCATTTATAATATCAGTTTGATTCAATTGCAATAAATTTACAAACTTTTTTGGATGGAATTTTTTACAATTGTACAATTACTTATACTGATTTTTTTCTTTTCAATCTTTCAATGAAAATAATTTTTTATATACTTTTTTACTCAATTATATTAGAAAATATAATAAATTATGTCATATATATATATATATTTGTATTACTGAATAAAATAATTATCATTTTCAGCTTCCAAAGTTGTACTTTTGAATGATATTGGCATTGCCAGAGAAGTTACAAATAAGGATTCTTGTTCTTCTCATGCTGTAAACACTACCTATGCTATATTGCCTCATCAAGTACATCATGATTGTCCTGTTTCTGAAAAGGCATTGACAGTCAATTCATCTCCTGTAAAATATTTTAATCCCCAGTTATATATGTCTTTAAATGCTCAAACTTCAACTCTTTCACCTAAAGAGCCTATGTATGTACAAACTCCTACTGTGATAGAATGTCATAAAAATTATATTGCCCCCACAATAACACATTTGAGTGTTGGACCTAATATTATCTCAGTGGACTGTGAAAACAAATTACCAATTTCTTCATATTCAGAAGGAAAATCATATTCCAAAAGCAGTACTTCAAATATTTTCAAATCAAAAGAGTCAGAATCATGTGAAGACTTAACGAAATACAGTGAAAAAATTGCTGAAATGAAGGAAAAGGATCTGCATAGCTCAAAAAGTACTCCCACTAAAACAAACAGACAGCTACATAGGCGAAATAGGATTGCCGCTCATTTTTCTATGCCTATTGATTATTAGTATTTTTTTTTTTTACAGACTCACTTTTTTAGGTGTTTCAAAATCATGAGAGATCTCTGTGAAGCAGTATTTTTAGTGAATATTTTTGTGGTTTTTACTGTTAAAGTATTTAATTTATGTACTCAAAATTTGTAAGTTTTTTGATGTTGCCCAATGAAAGTTATGCAACCACATTTTTTGTGAAAGAAAACACTTATTTTATTACTTTAGTTGTTTATTTATTGTTATTTTAAGAAATTATCTGTGAATGTTTTTAATCAAACTTCACTTCAGATTATTTGAATAGTTGTTGAAATGAAAAGGGAATTGTTTGCTTCCACATAAAGGAAGACAATTATTTGTTTTTATTTACCATCAAATGAAAATGTGATTCGCTGCTTGTATATTTTAAAGCAATGGCTGATAAAACATGAAAGTAAATTTTAACTGTTTTAATAATATGATAAGCCAAAAAGAAAAAAGAAACCTAGCATATTAGGTGAAAAAGGCTTGTCAGATTGTTTTGACTGAAATTTCAAGCCATGCATGTTTTATGCATTTGAATGAAATGCATTTCTTCAATTGTATGCAGTTAAATATTTGCAATACCATTGAGGTTTTCATGCAATTTCATGATTCCTTCATATATATCAATATTAAGGGATATTTTTTGTTTGAATTTTCCATATTTTACCTTTACATTCATATAATTACACTTTTTGTGTAGAATGAATGAGTTGTCAAATATTTATACTTGCGTGGCAAGTAAATTGGTTGCCGGTAGTACTTGTTTTGTAAAATTAGAGCCCATTTTTGTGATATTTAAATATTTGAGGGGGAATGGTAAAAATATGGGGCAATTTGTTTTCTATATTCTCTTTTACCTAAAAGCATAGTATTCAAACTTAATGTTCTTTATTTGTTTTTTAAATATTCTATGCAGTGTTCAATGTTTCTAAATTTTATTTTGTTCTTTATATTACAATTTTCTTCATAACATTTGTTAATAAGATTTATTTGTAAGAAAAATTATTTTTACATGAAAAATAAAAATCCATATGCAGATTACCATTGACTTGTTTTTTTTCCCCTCCCATTTCAAAACGTATGTTTTCATAAGTGTTAAAATTTGTTTTATTCAATATAACATTTTGTAAACCATTCCATATAATAATTTTATTCCTTATTCAGCATTTTCTTTAATGTATTTAATCTTGCATTGTTTTAAACATCCTATGTAATAGCTTTACTTGCAGTTTCAAAATTAACTTTAGTATTAGTAATTGCTGTAGAAATCAAATTTTGATCAAAATGTACAGTTTTTCCTATATTGTTAAATATTTGAAAATTAAATTGTGATATGAATTCAATTTTTTGTAGCTGAACCTAAACCATTGTGAATTATTTGATTAAATTTTTTTACCAGGATTTTGTTTTCATTCAAAGAAATAAAAAGTTTTTGCTTTATATTTAAATATACTTAATCGTTGAACTATACAAAATTTTCTTGAAATATTCATTTATTTTTGTTTAATTATATTGTATAAAAATTTCAGCTTTTTCATTAGTGGTTAATTTTAATAGTTGAAAATCTTCTAAGGTTTTTCCTCAATTATAAGGTTATTTTAATCTCTCTGTATAAAAAGAGCTTTTGTGATGCTGTATTGAATTTATTTATACATAAGGCTGGTAAGCCTTGAGTGGGCTTTGTATCAAAAGTCCTAAGCGGTCCCTTTTTTGAAAAATGAAAATGATCACATTAATAAAACTTATTTGAAAGTTTCAATATAAGTATAAATGGACATGTGTATTAAAAAAATCTATTGCTTAAGAATTAGCTTAGTTGTTTAATAGGTGCTTTTCTCTATTTTTTTTGGCAAACCCATTTATAATAATACCCATAGCAGATGATTTTAGCTGATGATTTTAGATGATTCTAGAGACAATATGTTTGAGTCCAAAAAATAATTTTGGTCTATGGAAAGTTTTATGATTTTTAATACTTTTTAGCTTAGAAAAACTTTCAGCTGCTGCAGTTGTGTCTGGAAGGGTAAAAATAGCAGACATGCTATAATAACATTCAGAAAGCTGGAAAGGAGGCTACTGAAATTAATTAACAATAGTTCTGCAAGCTCTTTGATAGAATGGTTCAAAATTTCGAATTTTAAACAGTTGTTTTAAGCAATTAATCGTTTGTAGTTATTGTGTATTAAGTATTTATCATATTCAATAACTAGTTTTGTGCTCTGTTTTTTTTTTTTAAATTTTATTTCTTAGTTTGAAAAGAAGTGTTTATCCAGTTGTAGGACTTCGAAAATATTTTTAGAATCAAGGAAACTGAAATATTCGCCGGGTTTGAGATACCAATACATATAAGCAGCAATCATACACATTGACTTAGAAAAATGATTCCGGATCTGAAATTTTATCATCTTCTGATAACTTATCAAAAAAGCATTTTCTTTATTTCTGAAAGCATGGTATTGCACCCCATTTATTTGCAAAAATCTCCAGACTCGTTTAGCAAACAGTTGAATGAATTTTGATTTCTTATTAGTGCCAGTCTGCTGCAGAAGATTATTCAACAGAATATTAGCTTTAAATATAACTAATTTATTGCCCTATGTGTTGAGGCAATATGTATGCTTTGCTCATTTTATTTTAATTTACTGAAACGTATAAATTTAAGATTCGTGATGAATTTGTCTTTCTTAATTTAAACTTTAAAAGCTCATCTACTGTAGATGACCTCCAGTTTTCGCTCATATTTTCAACAGTTCACCACGCAAAGAATCGCAACTTAATGGAATTTACAGAGCGAAACGAAACTAATAAATACTGGTGCGTGTGTGTGGTGTTATAAAATAATTCTGGAGTCCATCAGTTGTCTTTTTCCTAGATTTATTGGCAACAATAAATTTCAACGATAAAACTTAACAATCTTTAACAAATTAAAACCATTAAACTGAAATATTTGAGAGAATAAATTCTGGTTAACAACGGCACATCTAGTAACGCCGAAGCCCAGATCAAGATTACCATTTGACAAAATAAATTATAAAGTTGAAATATTAGACTGAAAATATCCGCGTAAACAACGGCACATCTAGTAACGCCGAAGCCCAGATCAAGATTATGGCAGAATCCCATACATATGGTTTTCGTCGAGACAGACCACGTGGGGTCTGAGCGTGACGAACACTACGCTCCACCCACTCAGACCACTTGATCCATAATTCACAACAGAAACTTTAAAACCTTCTATCGCGAAGCTATTAGAATGATTTCTTATGGAAATCGTATTTTTGACAAAGAATTGCACACCACAGGGGAGCTGTTATACAGGGCAATTAATAAGAAATTGGGAGGAAACAGCTTTCAAAACCTTTGTGGACCATAAATGCACGTTCGGGCTTTTAGATGTTATAGAATAAAATGCACTTTGGAGAATACCCTCTTCTCACCCTTGGTATTTTGGGGGAAAACCTCGTTGTTGTCACCAGCTTAATATTCCTAGAGATCAGCAAACGGCTCTATCATGCTTTTTAAGTGGCCACATCAAATCTCTCTTGCTTTTCAACAAGGCCGAAAAGTCTTTCCAGAGTGTCATAGGTGCGAGGCTGATCAGGCCTCCCCCAGACATATTCTTAATTGTTTGAGTTTTACTTTTGACGAGGTTTCAGGAAATCCTATTTTTATTTTATTTTTGGTTTTATGGAGATGGTGTAGCTAAGCTACACTATCTGAGCTAAGAAACAACAACAGATGTTACAGAAATAAAAAGAATCGAGATAAATAAAATCTATTCTTCCCTTTCATCGAATCATCTCTGGACAAACTTCCGATTAAACTTATTGTAGCTTCTAAGTGCAACGTTTATATACAGTCAATTAATTACCAGACCAAGAGATATTATCTTTTACTAGCAAATAAAACACACACAATTTGAATAGATTTTTCCCATTCTACATATCAGTATTTTACTTCAAACGATCTTTCTGACGAGCCACTTTGAGTAGGAACTTTTTGGAGTCTATACAACTCCTATGCCTTCTCATTATTTTGAGTAAAACGATACCAGCTTTTAAAGGTTTCTAATTGTGTATACTGAGATGTAAAATTCACATGTAAAAATTTTAACCGTTCGAAGCCAGTGATAGGCGATTTGATAAACGTGAAAAAGAATATTAAGACTATTGATAGCATTTTCCGACTTTTTGCTTACGCATGTCCGGGGCCTCGTATCATTGATACAGTGGTAGCTGCGCTCCTGATAAGGTTACAACAACCCTTTCACGCAAACTGCGTGCTTAGGATTTGGTGCAAAAAACACGTTCCCTTCGGCACCATTTGGGGAGAGGGGGTGCCAGCTTAGGTGTCATCCTCGTCACTTGACCATGGTTCAAAATTACGAGGACCGTCGCCAAAAGCCCTCGAGTAGCTAAACAGTGCGAAGTTAATATTCACACACTTGGCACCATTTGGTCAGGGCCAATTCTAGAGTGTCGGCCGCCCGCGTGCGAAAACCTAATGTGCCGCCCCTCTAGAGAATTTTTCATATTTTGATTAATACTTATATATTTAATTACTTATTATAATACTTACATATAGTAAGAATCCCTTAACTCATTTCAGATCGGTCGTTAAATAATCCCTTCGGGAATTTGAAGAAGGATTTTGTGAGCTGCGCAAAAGAGTTGCGCGGAGGATCAGAACGCTGTTAGTTTGGTTAAGTGTCGTGCCGGTTGGTGATGTCGGGTGTATATGTTTAAATAATTGTTAAATTAAAGATCAATTTGGCCACATAACTAATGTGTGTTTATTGAAGAGGATGAAAGAACTTTATTGGCGTAGTCTAAAGGATCTTACCAGGGGATATTAAATTACGGGAAATAAAATAAAGCACTCGGAACAAAACGGAAGTAATCCTTTTTGAAAAAAAAAATAAGGTAAGAGCCTCATTTCTATAATATGACTCCTCAATTGTGATGAGAGAGAAATGAAACATTAATTTATGTGTTTATGTGTACGAGTTCTCTAAATGAATATGTTAAAAAAAAAATGTTTTTTTGCACGCCGGTGCTTACTTTCGTTTTGCCATATTAGTAGTACAAATTGTAATCCTGTTTTGGATACGGCAGTATTCGAAAAATTTCGTAAATAACACGAAATGTGTTAAGCATATTAGTTAATTCAATTTTGTTTGTTTGTGTGAATACATCAGTATTCTAAATGATAAATTTGTTGGGATACGCCAGTATTCGGCAAATTTCGTATAAATTTTTTTTTTTTTTTTTTTTTTTTTTTTTTTTTTTATTCGCAATTTCGTAAATAACACGACATGTGTTAAGTATACTAGTTAATTAAATTTTGTTGTTTGAATACATCAGTATTCTATGTAATAAATTCGTTGGATACGCCAGTATTCGGCAAATTTAGTAAATAACACAACATGTGTTAAGTATTTTAGCCAATTAATTTTGTTTGGTTGTTGAAATACATCAGTATTTTAAAGTGTAAACTTGTTTGGATACGACAGTATTCGACAGGTTTCGACGTGTATTAAAAGTATAAGAACCATTTGTTTATTTTATTTACTGTATTCTTGTGTTAAATTGGTCTTTCATACGAGAGTTTTGAGAGTAATTAGATTCGAATTAATTTTGAAATTATTTTCGTTTCAGTTATTCATATTTAGAGTTAAATTTAAAAAAAAAAAAAATTTAATACGACAGTGTTAATTGAAATATTTGGTTGAAATATATTGTATTCCAAAGACTATTTTATGAGTAATCTGAATGTAGTAGCAATGCTGTGAAGTTATATGAAACATGCAAACCATTGTAGCGATGCATGGCACGTGTGTGTGAACCAATAATAGCCTCTATACCATAAATCATTTTTTTATGTTGTGTGATCCTTTTTTTTTTATTTATTGAATTATAAAGCAAAACATTTCGTTTTAGTAAGAGTTTTGTGAAATTGTTTTCGAAAGATAATATTTTCTAACTTTGTGAAATTTTGATTTTTTTTTTGTTTTGTTTCCCATGTCATAAAATTTCATTCTATAAATTTTTCTTTACCTAAGATTGAGATAGAGTATGAATTGTGATTTTTTTTTAGATTGTCATGTTTTACTCTATTTTATTTGTGATTTAATTAATTATGACATAATACTTGCCTATGTTTATACTAAACAATGGTTGATTTTGTATTTGGGTACTTAAGAATTCATTACTATTACATGACATAACTTGAATGTGAAGTTGTAGTTTAGTTACATATTGTGAGGAATAGTTGTAACAAAAGTTTTTTCCCTCATTTTATTGATTTTATTATTGAGTGGATAGGTAAACAAGTGGTAAAAATGGCTTACTTAGGTAAGGCACGAAAGGAGGATCTTAGGCTATTGGCAGAGGAGCTGAACCTTAATGTGGGAGATAATATGAAAATTTCAGATTTGAGTAAACTAATTACCACACACCCAGATTATGACGAGGAGTTTAGCAAAAATCAACTCACAGTTATAATAGAGGATAGAAAGCTTCGAGAACAACAAGAAATTGAGAATAGAAAGCTTCGAGAACAACAAGAAATTGAGAATAGAAAGCTTCGAGAGCAACAGGAAATGGCTCTTAAGCAACAAGAATTTGAGAAAGAGAATCAAAGGCTTGATCGCGAATTTCAGTTAGAAAAATTACGGTTAGAGAATGAAAGGCTTAAGGGGTTAACTAGTACACCTGAGGCTAAGGTTAGCATCTATGAGTTAACGAAAGTTGTACCCAAATTTGAGATGAAAGATGGGGACATAGTTTTGTTTTTGACCTTGTTCGAACGACAGGCAAAGAGGGTTGGCATCGAGAAAAGACACTGGGTGTCAGCTCTTTTGGCTCTTATGCCAAGTGAAATTAATCAATTAATGGCTCGTGAAGCAGAAGAAAAATTTGACGACTATGATTATATTAAAGGTCTATTGCTGAAACGCTTCAAACTTAGTGCTGAAATTTTTCGGCAGAAGTTTGTAAAACACCAGCGGAATCCAGCTCAATCTTGGCGTGATTTTGTTTTCGAAATAACCAGCTATTTTGAAGAGTGGCTTGGAGGTATTGGTGTAAATGATTTTGAAGGGTTGAAGAATCTCATGATTACAGATCAGTTGAAACGACGTGTCCCTGGTGACATAAGAGAACAGTTTGTTGACAACTGGGTTAAATCAATTGTTCCAGGAGACTTAGCTGATAAGCTAGACGAATACGAAAGCGTGAGGGCTAATGTAAGGGGAGCCCACTCGAATGATGCGAGGTACAGGCCGACAAATAATAAGTTTGTCTCGGATAATAAGGGCGCTAATCTGCAGCCAAAAGATGCACCATTTTTTAGGAAAACTAAATTGCCGGTAGAGTCAAACACGGGAACAAGTAGAGGGTTTAAGCCTAAGTGTTTTATTTGCGAGAATGTAGGACATTTGGCTCGGGAATGCCCGAAAAATACAAGAAAGACACCACCTCGCAATGCCAGAAGCAACACAATTACTGCTAAGGGAACTGAACTAGAATCTACTAAGGAAGTGGTAACTGCTAGAGTCTCAATACCAGTCTCCGTTCCCATCAACACAAGGAATGGAATTGATGATCTTCAATTTGTTGATATCAAATGTGGACAAACGTCCATAAAAGCAGTAATCGATACAGGAGCACAAATATCAGTCTTACGCGAAGACTTGATCGGTAAGGATTGTGGAGAAGGTGAGGGAACTATCCAAATCATTTCGGCATTTGGTGAAAAGGAAATAGCTGCTCTTAAACTATTTAACCTAAAAATAGACGACGGAAAGCATGGCTCGGTGCCAATCATGTGCGCTGTGTCTAAGAAACGACATGTTGATTAGCGCCACCGCTTATGAGATTCTTTTAGAAAATGTTCAGTTATTTGATTTTGAAAATCAGAGAGATTTTGAATGCACCAAGGGTAAAGATATACAATTGGAAAGTGAGGAAGAACTATCTACTTTAGCCTTAGGGCAAGAGACCGAGACATCGGAAACAAATTTGGCGAAATCTTCTTTTGTTAAACTTCAAAGAATGGACGAGTCATTGGGACCAGTCTGGAGCCAGGCTAAGAACAAACAAATTTGGCGAAATCTTCTTTTGTTAAACTTCAAAGAATGGACGAGTCATTGGGACCAGTCTGGAGCCAGGCTAAGAACAAACAAAATGCGTACGAAATTGATGATGGAGTTTTAATACACACTGAGTCAATATGCGGTGAAGATGTAAAGCAAGTTGTCCTTCCCACCTGCAAAAGAGAAGAAGTTATGAAAGTGGCCCACGAAATACCTTTAGCTGGACATTTAGGTGAGAGTAAAACTAAACAGCGCATCAAATATTCCTTCTTCTGGCCTAAACTCAAACAAGATGTAAGGTCATTTTGTCAAAGCTGCAAGACCTGTCAGCTTAGAAGAGGGCTCACTTACCGGGATAGAATTCCCATAACACCCATAGTTCGGCCGGAAAACCCATTTGAAGTATGGAGTGTCGACTGTATTGGCCCTTTGGAGCCATCCTCTCAGAGGTCATAAGTTTATTATCTGTGCAGTTGATATTTGCACTAGATGGGCAGAGGCCATACCGGTTAGGAATATCAAGGCAAAAACAACATGTGAAGTTTTAATGAAGATATTCACCCAAACTGGGTTCCCAAAAGTTATTTGCACTGATCAGGGAACAAATTTCACTGCTGAATTGACTGAAGCCTTCGAGGACGTTTTGGGAATAGCTCCAAGGTTCGCTACTCCAGGACATCCGGAGAGCACGGGGGCTGTAGAGCGTTGGAACCGGACTCTAAAAGAAATGCTGAATAAAAATATTCAGGAAAACGGAAATAATTGGGATTCTCACCTTCCGTACCTCATGTTTGCGTATCGGGAAGTGCCACATAGCACAACAGGCGTCTCGCCATACCAACTTGTTTACGGTCGGTTACCAAACGGCCCATTGAAACTATTGAAGGAGGTTTGGACAGGTGACAAGGAAATTCCTACTGGTAGCTCAAAGTCCGTTGAGGAATATTTGAGAGACTTAACTGGAAAATTGAAACAGGCTCATAACCTGGCAAGAGGAAACTCTGAAAAAGCACAAGCCGAATATGCAAGTAGATACAACCTTAGGTCTAGAGAAAAACGTTTGGCAGTTGGTGACCAGGTTTTGGTACTTATCCCATCGTCATCTCACAAGCTTTTAAAAAAATGGATGGGTCCTGCATCTATCATAGAACTACCAAGACCACATACAGCGAGAGTAAAAATGGACGATGGAAGTGAAAAAGAACTCCACTTCAATAAATTACGACCGTACATAGCTAGAATTGAGCAAATAGGTCTTATATTTGACCAAGACGATGAATTTGGTGAACTTCATTATGCCCCTACTGATACAGTAGAATTGGACGTCAATGACATTTACAACCATGTAATGGACAGCTCTTCTGGTCTAGAAAATTCTCAAAAACATCAGCTTGCGGACCTCCTCTCTAAATTCTCAGACGTATTTAGCTCAGTTCCAGGCTCTGCTAAGGTAAAAGGACATTCAGTGAGTTTGATGCCCGATTACGTTCCAAAGAAACTGAAACCTTATCGCATACCGATATCCCTTCAAGAAGAAGTAAATAAACAAATTAACGAGTTACTTCAATTAGGACTGATTGAGCCTAGTGAAAGTGAATGGGCTCACCCTATCGTCTGCGTCTCTAAAAAGGACGGAAGCGTAAGACTCTGTGTAGATTATAGACTTTTAAATAATGTCACAATTACTGATTCATATCCAATGCAGAACGCAAGAGACCTTCTTTTTGAAATTGGCCAAGCCAGATTCATAAGTGTACTAGACTTGATGAAAGGTTATTGGCAGATCCCAATGAAGGATGAGGCCAAGCCTTTGACAGCATTTGTGACTCATTCAGGGCATTATCAATGGAAGGTTATGCCTTTCGGCATGAAAAATGCTGGAAGCACCTTTCAGAATTCCATGGACAATGCTCTGTTCTTGCATCGGAAATACTGCCGCTCATACATCGATGATGTTGCTATCTATTCGACAACTTGGGAAGAACACCTCGATCACATCACCCAGGTGTTTAAGTCTTTGCAAAAAATAGGGCTAAAGGTGAACCTGGAAAAGTGTGCCTTCGGCAGAAAATCCGTCAAGTTCTTAGGTCACATAGTCGGTTCAGGAAAACATTCTCCTGATCCTGAAAAGGTAGAAACGATTCGGAAACTGAGTCGACCTACCACAAAAAGTGAAGTCAGAAGTTTCTTGGGTCTCACGAGTTATTATCGAGATTATATCCCGAACTTCGCACAGTTAGTATTGCCCTTAACTAACTTGACTAAAAAGAACATTCCGAAGGACATTCCTTGGGAGTCGTCAGCTGAAGATTCTTTCATGAAACTTAAGGAGGAACTTGTAAAAATGCCTTCTCTGCATACACCAGATTTGTCTCGCCCTTTTCTACTATTCACAGATGCTTCTGCTACTGCCATTGGCGCTTGTTTAGCTCAACACAATGACCATATGGAGGAAATGCCAATTGCTTTCTTTAGCAAAAAACTGACTTTGGCCCAAATGAAATGGTCCACGATCGAGCGTGAAGCATTCAGCGTGTTAGAGGCGCTTCGTAAATTTGACACTTGGATCTTTGGGTCACAAATCCAGGTCATTTCAGATCATGACCCTTTGACATATCTTACCAATAGTGCTCCTCACAGTGCCAAATTGACCAGATGGGCATTGGCCTTACAAAGGTACAATGTTAAAGTTTCCTATAGAAGGGGTAGTGCTCACGGCAATGCAGATGCACTTTCCAGACTTAGAATTTCTGAGTAGGGTTTTGTTTGCTTCATTTTTATGTATATTCACTAAAGGTTCTTTTTAGAAGTATAGTAAAAAAAAAAAAAAAAAAATTTAATTAATATGCAAGTAGAGTATTCTCTTGGGGTTTTTTTTTGTTTTGAAATTTCTATTTCTATTATGTAGTTTTCTATAATGTATGTATATTTATGTGTCTCCGAGGAGTTATATTATCTGGGGCTCTGCGCGCATAACCAATTTTCAATTATTTCTCTCTGAATTGTGTCCATGTATTTTTGTGTGTGTGTGTGTTTTTTTTGTCTATTTTCAGGCGCATCGTCTTCAGACGGATGCTTTTCGATTGGGGGAAGGAGTAAGAATCCCTTAACTCATTTCAGATCGGTCGTTAAATAATCCCTTCGGGAATTTGAAGAAGGATTTTGTGAGCTGCGCAAAAGAGTTGCGCGGAGGATCAGAACGCTGTTAGTTTGGTTAAGTGTCGTGCCGGTTGGTGATGTCGCGTGCCGTTTTGTGATGTCGGGTGTATATGTTTAAATAATTGTTAAATTTAAGATCAATTTGGCCACATAACTAATGTGTGTTTATTGAAGAGGATGAAAGAACTTTATTCATATATTTACTTATTATAATGTTTGTATATTTAATTACATTTTCAATACTTTTATATTTAATTGTTTATTACGATACTTTTATATATAATTACTTATTTAATACTCATATATTGAGGTTATAAACTCATCTTCCTGTATAAGAGTAGAAAGTAGAACATAAAATGCAAATAAAATTTGAAGTACAAAACTATTTTTTGGCCAGCTAATGGGTTATGATCGAGACAAAATCTTTTAACAAAATAATAAACAAGCAGGAATTTTACCTTTGAAATAAAAAGACATTTTATAATTAGAAAAGCAAAACGACAGTACTTAGAAAATATAATTTAATAAAAAAGTACAAAAGCATATAAATCTCATGAAACGAAAAGTTTTTAAATCAGTCCTTCTACAAAGACTACTAAATATAATTTTGTGAAATAATTTTTCTGTGACTTTCTGAGAAACAAAATTGTCAAAAATTTTGGTAAAATCAATTTTTTTAAGAGATTTCCGATTCAATAGAGACTGTGTCCATATCTGAAAACCTTTCTTGTGTAATATTCCTAAAAAATTCTAAAATATATACCTTATATACCATCAGTAGAGCTCACACATCTAATAACAAAATTTATTTGTTCTGTGTGACTAATATCTGGTGTAGAGTCAAGAATTATAGTGTAATATTTTGCTTTTTTGACAATGCTTGTTATCTCATTACAAATATATTGGGCTAAAATAGTAATTTCATTTTGAAAATGCTGCCCTAAGTAGTGTGGAATACGTGTTTTGTTATTTTTGCATTTACTGGCATTATTAAGGTGTTCTGAAATAACTGGATCAAATTCGGCCAATATCTATACTGTCTGTAAAAAATTACCGTTATGTTTCAACTTTTCATACTAGTTCCTCCAAATGCCAAATTTTGACTGGCTAAAAATTGTACTTCTGCAACCAATCTTTCAATGATGGCGCGACATCGCTTTTTTCTCTCGATCGTATGCATTTTGTTCCGCGTCAGTAGTACAAAATTTTTTTCTAGCCTTGTCTTTAATTCGCACCACGATCTTATACAGTGTACGCGCGCGCGTGTTTCGGAGTATTTTCATGATTATTATTATAATAAAAAAATACATGATACTTTTCATTCCAATAAAATTTTGTTTTTTAGCTTCCTGCAAAAATGTCATTTCGGGATATTTTCGATAACATTTAAATATTAACATGTGTGTGCAATATTATTTTTAAAAAAATAATAATTCTACTATAAATTTATCTCTTTAAATTAAAAAAGAAAGTAAACATTGAAATAACTAATGTATTATTGACCTAATTCACAAATTTTAAATATTTGGAAAGGATTTTTAAGAAATGTCTTTTCGATACTTTGAAAAATTTATAATTGCAAAATAAAATTTCTCTTGGTGTATAAGAAAAAGAGAGAGAAAAAATCATCTAAAAACACGTGTTATATTGACATAACATAATGATTCCGAAAAATACATAATTGATGTGATTCAGAAAAAATAATAAAAATTTACAATATAGCGACAAATGAACCGTATTTTTTTAATACTGGAAACTAATGAAGGATGTGCATGTGTGTCTCGTTCTGGAAGTGAAAGCTGTCTTATGAAAAAAAAAATTAGCATCAATTAATAAATTATTTGGATTTAATCCAAAAATGAAATTTTACAAACCATATACTCTCTTAACTATAGCTGCGGATACGTATGTATAAAATAATTTCATTGACATTAAAATTAGCTAGTCTTCTTTTAACTCTAATCCTTTCAGTTAAAATCGTAATGCACTTATGTGAAGAATTTATTTATTGCATAAATATATACGAAAGAGATTTTTTTTTAAAACTAAAAATATATTTTTATAGCCCGCTCTTTCATGAAGACAAATACAATAAAGTATACTCCTTAATACTTTATCTTAATAGGGTAAAAATATAGTACTTTCCAATGAGGAATCTTGTGTTTGACACAATATGTCCTAGAACCAGAAATTTAAACCCACCAGACCAGACATTAGGTATTTTGTCATTTAATGCTAAACAAATTAGTTTAATTAGAAATTGAAGCCGCATTAATCTTTAAATAAATGATATTCAAATAAATTACCTTAGTCACGTTTTTATTTTTATTTTGAAGTTCATGAAAAATAAAAATTCTTAATAGAAAAAGTTTAATTGCTGTATAAATATTTGAAATGAGCAATAAAATCTTGCACTTACAGAAATTTATTGAAAATATTCCGTTGTGCGAATCTTTTTGAAAGCCTGTATATTGTGACCACCTAAGCTAGCATTTTTATTTCTTATGTAAATCCAAAGAAAACGTGCCCTCGCGAGTCCGCAATTGCTTTATTACATATTCTGTTTTGTCTAAATCAAAGCATTGAATAGACAATGTTACAATTTTTTATTTCTCTGTTCCTTTTCTCTGTTAAATTGCATTGAATTATTACGAGAAATTAGTTTAATTTATTTCAAGAGAAACACAAACTTGTCTTTGAAATCTTAAAACTTTATAAAAAAGAAATAAACTTTTTTAGTGTCACTTAAATAGAATGTTCCTTAATAAGAGGTAAATACATAACATCCACATATTCAAAGAGACCGGTAGCAACATTAACTGTGTCTTATTCGGAGGTGTACCTTACAGGAGGTTGTTCTGAATTTGTATATTATTTTAAGTCTTAAAAAATAAACATTAATTCGAAATTAAAAACATAATTACCTATAGCTATTTCAAACGATCTAAATATAAGAGATTGAATTGTGCCAATTTCAACAAACCATTATTTTCGAAAACGAGTCTGTTGATGGTAGAGATCACAAGCGTTTACTTTAATTTCAAATTAAAATTCAAGACTAAAATGAAACATCTCCTGTGGCTTGATATCTTCCAAAAATTCTTATTGCCTCTGACCCCTTTAAGTTAGCTGACACCGGATATCCTGTGGGTAGAAAGAATGTCCTTTGTGACCCACTCGGAATGAGGAGAGAGTTATAGAAGAAAATAAGAAAAAACATAAAATATCATGATTTAACGTACACACCGCCCTCGAAACCTTCAAGGTTCAACACACAAGAAAACTGACTTTTAACGTATTCATTACAGAATAAGAAAATAAAATACATGAAATGAAACACCAGATTCACATTGCTAGATACAAATATAGAACTGGAAATTGCAAAGAAGATAAATTAAATACATATTTAAAAATTAGTTATGTCAGAAATCCAGTGAAATATTTAAATGAGCATGTAAATGTAATTAATTTTTTGCATAGAGATATTTATAAATTAAAAAAGTGAACAATAACTTTTTAACAAACCATAATTTTTAATTCTAAATAACAGCAAAATTCTGAAGAACTGCAATTTCCCGAACGCTGCTATAAACAAATTATTGTTTTGTGCTCATTTGTCACCCCCTTAACATAGTAATACCATATACAAAAGATAATCGTTTGTATCTGTATCCTGAGGTCAGGGGCCCATATACTTGCTACAACAAATCGCCACGCAGTTTAATTTTTTTTTTTTTTGAAAAAGATATAGTTGTTACAAATTTTACTAGCAGTAGTCGGCATTTTAATTCAGTCTATAATAAAACTCCAGGTATTTAAATAAGGTACCAGGTTTCCAAAGTATAAATTTCAACATTTCAAAACATATTTTCATACCAATTTTTTCGTAACAAAAAAAAAGTATCTTTCAAATTCGGTCCAAATGACGCCCCTAAAATTTGCCGCCACGAACATGGGTCCACTTTCCCCAGCCCTAGAACCACCTCTGCTGTTTACATAGATACAATCGCAAACACGGTGAGGGACTAAGGGGATTAGATCATATGAAATTACTCTCCAACAAGTAGTCTACATGTAAGCGAACAGATATATATAGATCAGGATTAGCTTTTAATTTATTTTTTCTTTTATTTCTCTTTTTAGTGCTATGTTGTGAATCAATTGATTCGCCTGTTTGATTATATAGCATCTGGTTACAATTAGGATTTTTTTTAAAACGCATAAAACTAGCATTTTTAACATAGTAATAAAGTACCATAAAGTTCCTAAAACATAAAATTAAATTTAGAACTTCGCTAACATTAACTATGTGAATATTGAAGTGTTTTTCAAACAGGCTTTTTAATGAAATTCATCTACTCAAAAGTCAAAAGAAGCTGCAAGATTTCTCTCTTATTACTTAATACGAAAGAAAACTGCAAGAAACTATCTTCTGATAGAGGTATAACTCACTAAAAAGGAAAACGAGCATTGCTTATAATTGTTATAAAACCATAGGGCAAAAATCACTTCTTTTTCCCCTATTTTGTTTTTCTAAATTGTAAGGTTATTATTAAATTTAAAATTTTTATTTCCAAATTCACATTGAATTTAGACATTGTTAGATTAACTGTATTAGATATTTTCGTATTGCAACTTTCGCAAAAATCCTTTTTGAGACGTCTTTTTTAAGCATCGATCCACAGTGCGCTGCCAGCAGCGGCAGATTAAGCTACTTGGAAGCCCCTGGCGGTAAAAGGTTTGAGGCTCATAGACTCAAGAATCAATACCAAAATAGTGAAAAGATTCGATTAACTTAAATTCTCAAAATAAAACGTATTGCTATTAGTAAAACTCAATGGCTAAAGAAAAATCTTAACTGTATTTTAAAAAATTAAAAACGTTACTAAAAAGCATACAATTTTGCTGTACAACTTTACTTCTTGATTTTTCTTTGGCAAATTCATCCATTATTTCTGCCGTTTCTATTTTGTCTATAACTTCTTGTTCTATGTATAATATGGCAATGTTGTTCAATTTGTTATCTCTCCATAGAACTTCTAAAATAATTTTTAACAATCTTTTGAACTGAAAAGATCTTTTACCTAATGCATTCGATATCCAAATAGTCAGAAATATTTTCAAAAGTATTGTGACGGATCTTTACGCGACCTTCGCGCTATCCTCTTGGGGAAACTTTGGGCTAGCATCCGCGTTAATTCACAGCCATCCCTCTCAAGATGAAACCCTGATATGGAGATTAATTTGTCTATATAAAGTCAGGATTTTGTAATTGTAAGATAGAAGGAGTGGAGAAACTGTTGCGACGTTACGAAGATGAGATTGAATTGATTTTCACAACTTGAGTTAAGAACAGAGTTTGCCATTATATTAAATTAGTGGATTGGGAATCTATAGTCTGAGATAGATTAAGTTAAATTAAACTGATTACTTGCGCTTATTAACTTAGGGTTTATTGCTTTCTTTATATCACTCCTAGGCTCTTAAGGCTTAATTTGCGGTTGATTAGTGTGCTTGAATAATAATAAAATAATAATTATTATAGAAGTTTCTGGTCATGCTTTGATTCCTCCCACACCCTTAGGTAGGCAGGACGATGAGAAAGCGACTTCAATGGGAAGTCGCTCTCAACGGCACACAACGGTCCCAAGAGCGTCTTACTTTCCCTAACCCAGAGATAGGAGTTGAATCCAGTTTTAGGGTCTTGCCTGAACTTTTTTTTTCCAGATCGGAAAATGTGAATGAATTCTTAGAATGCATAGAAAAACAAAGGTCAAATTTTACGAGATACCTAGCAATTTCGCTTGTGCATATCTAAACGGTCATCTCAGGGGACGTGCTTTGGATTGATTTGAAATATTTGGTTATTCTTTGGTGGTAGGGGACAGCTACTGATTCCGCGCAGTTAAACGAGGCGTTAACAGAAAATTTCCCAGTAGTTAGGAATAAGACAGAATTATATGTCAGGTTCTATTCGTCGTATCAAAGTAGAGGTCAGGCTCCATCGGACTTTATTTACGACCTACTAAATATTCACAAAAGGCTGGGACTAAATATGTCGGGAGAAGGTTTGGTGGAGCACATCATTGCTCGACTTGAACCACAGTTGATAGAATACGTTGAGATTAGAAATCCAACTTCTAGATCTCGGCTCTTAAAAATGATCACGAAATATGAAGATAGGTACTTGAGGAGAGACATCCAGGGTCCGAGTAATAGTAATAGTGAAAGACGAGATTGGGATCTGAGTCGGAGATCTCCCGACGATCGTAGAAATAGAAATTGGCAAGATGCAGGGATAATTGAACGACAAAATGACAGGAGAAATACCTAATAGAAGTGCATACGGGAATAGACCCCAGAGGAACCCTGCTAACTAAGGGTTCGTGAACAGGAACCCTATTGACAGGATCGTGGGTTCGAGAATTGTGGTGGTCGGAAGCAATTTAGAAATAGGGTTCCGAGTGACAATTTTAACCGAGGTTCGAGTAATAATTGGACTAGAGGTAATAATAGAAATTTAAACTTTTAAGCGATCGGTATGAAGGGGGTGATTGATCGCAGATTGAAGGGAATCCTCCAATCAGGCTTTCTGCTCTGCAGAAGTCCCCTGTGGAACTTCCGTAAGTACCCATGTTATTGAACGAAACATTTACAAAAGCTTTATGGGATACTGGGGCTGAAAAGTCGTTTATCTGCGAAGAGACATACAAAAAAATACTTTTTTTTCACAAACCAGTTAAGAAGTCACACGCCAAAGTCGTAACGGCACAGGGTGCCCGTTGTAAAAATGTAGGAATGCAGATTAGAATTCGTGAATTCAAGAAAAAGTGGAATGTTCATATATAGGTGGATTTAGAATATCCTTGTATTTTAGGGGTCTATTTTATAAGGGGATCAAAAGTCACATTGAATTTCGATGAAAAATCATTAGCGACTCCAGATTTGCAAATTGAAGAATTACCAATAGATGAAGGGAATTTAGAAATTTATCTCTCAAAAACGAAACTCGAGGAAAGTCAAAGGAGAGAATTTAAAACGTTATTTAATAGTCTTAAGGGGGTTTTTTCGGATAAAGCGGGGCTCACTCATGTATTATATCATGAAATTGACACTGGCGATAAACCACCAGTAGTTTCGAGACCTTATCGGTATGATAGGGTAAAACAGGAGATAATAGATTATCATGTTGACAAGATGTTAAGGGATGGTACAATAATACCGATTCAGTCGCCTTATGCGTCTCCTGTAGTATTGTGTCGTAAGAATAACGGATTACCTCCAGATGATCTGGAAGCTTATAGATTTGCGGTAGATTATCGCAAGCTTAACGCGATAACTAGGTACCCTAGATATCCCTTGCCACTCATTGAGGATTTAATCACTAATATTCCTCACTCGACGGTAATGAGTTCATTAGACCTACGTTACAGGTACTTCCAGCTGGCAGTAGATCCCAGCGATGTAGTTAAAACGGCTTTCCTGACGAAAAACGGTATTTATGCGCTTAAGCTCATGCCATTAGGCCTCTCGGGAGTGGCCCCGAATCTTCAGAAAGCAATAGATATAATACTCAAACCGGTATTAGGTATGTGAATGTATGTATGGATGACGCTATAATTTCGTCTCCATCATTTGCACACCTCGTCGAACATTTAAGGGAAGTATTTAAGTTATTGCAGGATTGACTATCAGGGTTGACTTTGAACAAAGATAAGTGTAATTTTGGTTGAGAGAAATTAAAATATTTGGGTCTGGTAATTAGCAAAGATGGGTTTACCACGGATGAATCTAAGGTTAAGGAAATAATGAAGATAAAACCCCTCAAGAATGCTAAAGAAGTGTCGAAATTTCTGGGCATGACCCAGTGGTATTAGAAATTTATTAAAGGCTACGCAGATCTCTGCGAGCCCTTTATCAATAAAGAAAAAGTATAGGAAATTTATTTGGTCGGGGAGGAAACGCAGGTTGCTTCTCAATCTATCAAAAGCGCAATTACGGAAGCACCGGTACTAAAATTACCGGATTTTAATGTGCCATTCGAGTTGTTTACTTACGCTAGTTTGATTGGGATTGGAGCTGTGCTTACAAAAGATCAGAGATCCATTGTTTGCGTCCCGCACGCACAATAATGCGGAGCGAAACTTCACAGTCACCGAACGCGAATGTTTGGCAGGCTGCTATACGACTCAAATCCATGGAAATCACGAGGTCTAACATCGGTTCAAGATCTTTTTGTTGCACGTTGAATTTATAACTAGAATCCATCAAGCTTGGAGCCCCTACTGGCACTGGGGGCCCCTGGAAGTCACCAGCCACTTAATCCACCTCTGGCTGCCAGTGTGCCGCTAATAAACAAAAAGAGCTTTTTTTAATCCAGTATTGTTGGGTTCAACACGAATTTTGCTATCAGTTGAAGGATGTTTGTGAAGAGGACATTTATGAACAATCGGCCAACACATTATGCACTAACATTCTATTTTTCTTAAGCTATGCTGTGTTATCAGGACTTAATTTTTCAATAACTATTCAGAATTTATTTATTCGATTTATAATAAGTTTTATTTTAAGAAATTCGTAAAATTTTTTGTTTGATTGATAGAATTATATACGGCCTGCGACCGCCCCTTGACTTGCCCGCGCGCGTGCGATGCAAGCGCTGCACACCTGCTAGGATCGGCCCTGCATTTGGTGAAATTTTTTGGCACCGAAATTCTAAGTTTCAACTTGGACTTTCCTCAAATCTTATTTTAGCCTCAATTCTTCATAACGAAGAAAAAAAGGCAACCAAATTGTGTGCTTTTTTTAGGGCTAAAGTGTAGAATAACTTTTTGTGCTTGGCACAATTTATTTTTTCCTTTTTGCAGAGATTTGTAAGCGTGTCAATTGTGTTAACCGAGTCTATTTCAGAGCTGTGAAGCAGAGATTGTGCAAATACGTTTTTGCATATTCCCCGTACGTTTTTTAGATTGGGAATAGTTTTGTTGAATTTATGTGGTGATCTCGTAGTTGCCAGATTATCTCTCTATAAATAAGAACAGTTCTTCGTGATGCTATAATAAATTATTTGTACATAATGTATAGTTTTGTAAGAATGGATCGTAAAAAGTTGAATTTAACTAAAAAGGAGCTCCTTAAACGAATTTTGAAAAAAAAATGAAGGAAGTGTGTGTGTACGAATTTTTTAAAGAGTGATTAATTAGAACTGCATAATACAAGAAACTTACAGTTTTGCAATTTGAGCAATCAGTATGAACAGTTGTAAAATTTGCATAATGGTGGTTGGTCCGCCGTTAGGCAGACAGGAGGCACCCCTCCCTCCCCCATAAGTCTTTATAAACTTAAAATCGCACATCACGGATAATTATGAAAAATACATGGGGGGGGGGGATGAGACGTTAGTTTGTTATGAGGCGATACTATTGTACACTGTAAGTCTGAAGAAAATGGGCAACAGGCTTAGATTAAACATTCATTTTCAGAGTTTTCTCAGATTCTATGCTCAACAAAAAGCATAGTTAATCATTATATATATACAGGGTGTCCAGCCTTAATGTGATCCAATAGCTAATTTCCCAACCGTTCGGTTTAGATATGCACTTCCAATTTGAAAAATCTTTTAAAATCTTATATTTAGGAAAAGATGCAGTACACAAAAACAAAGTAAACATAAAAAGTTTCATTTTATTACGATAAAAACTAACCGAGTTATGCCTACATAAATTTGAAGAATCTAAGTGGCTCAGAAAAGGGGGTCGTATATAAAGGGAGTTTAGAGAACAGTAATTCACTATCTACAGAAAAAGCAAAAGAAAAACATCCATAGTAGTATTAAAACATCGTTGAAAACATCATAGATTGACAATTTGTATTGCTGTATGGCAAACAATAAAAATTAAATTAAAGAAATGCAACTTGTACCGAAAAGATTAAAAAAAACAGCTTATTTTAACAAATAGCAGCAAAATAATACAGGATTTTCCGTTCAAATTATAGCATAATGTGGAATAATGCACCAATCATGAATAAAGGGGTTTATTATATCAGAATGACCAAATTAACTTAAATAATGGTGAAGGTACGAGGTGTAGCACGAGACAAGGGAATACGCCTATGTCAACTCCCAGTTTTATACAAGCGTTTAACAGCACGGGCAATTGTAAAATAAGATGGATGTCTTCGAGTGGGATATTTAATGGCATAAAGTTGTCGTGACTCAAAGCCCCCCCCCCTCAGAGTACCATCTCCCCGTTCATCTGCAATTATTACTGGATGTGTGCGTGAACTTAAAGGATCAAAAGACATAATTGCAAATCACTATATTTATTGATTCTTATTAACACAGAAGGGTAGAAACGCACAATTCAAATTTAAGAGAAACAAAATAAAGTGGAGTACGAAAAGGGGAATTACTACTAGCGGAATAACAGAATCGCAACGGAATCTATGAAAGCTTAAACACGCACAATTACAGCTACGCCACGTACGAATATTCACAATATTTTAAATCTCTGACCTTATCTTTTATCATCGGCTGTTCCGTCGTGATGATATCTGCCTTGAAGACTGGTTAGGAGAATGGTGAAGGATCCACGCTCTGTAACACGGATTTTTACAAGCTTCAGTCTACTTCTCCTAGCGTAGCTCCACACGTAACTGCTATCTAAGAATGTCAACAACTGCGTGCTGACCTACCGATGTTCAATGCATTTAACTTCACTCTTCTATCTCTTCACTTTACTTAACCCCGTTAACTCGCGAAACCCGGACTTATATAATATATCTTATTTGCATAAACCACGCTTGGCTCCCGGTGGAGATTGGTTGAAATAAATAAATTATTTTCAAGAAAATAGGGAAGGTTAGTGGAAGACCGTATAGATCCGTCACAAAGTCTTGCCGTCTCTCTCTTATTTGCACATAAAAGAGTACCATTTCGCAATATTCTTCATTTGTATACATCTCGTTCTCCCGTACTAGAATCCGTAATATTAGAAAACGACTGCATGCAATTGCAAGCGACTACACAACAGATTTTTAACGTTCGTCCTGATCAGCAAAAACGCAGCAAATCAGACTGAAGCCGCAGCATATAAATCTATTTTTTTGGAATTGCTTTTGAAATGTTTTCTTCGTCCAAAATATTTTATTTTTCTATGTTTTACACGTACACAGAATAAATTTTATTTCTTAAGTACCCAATTATTGTATTATTAACGTATGCTTTTAAATTTAAAAACGATTTACATAAAAAAGACGTGCAAGAGTGAAAGTTTCCTGGCAGAGTTCCAACTAATTTCACTTTGGAGACGGCTCCTTACTAGCTTCTTGAAAATTGATGAGAAAATGGATAAAATATATGATTTTCAAAGTTCCATAACTCGGCCAGTTTTTATCGTAATAAAATGAAACTTTTTGTGTTTACTTTGTTTTTGTGTACTACATCTTTTCCTAAATATAAGTGATAGCACCTAGAGACCGTAAAAAAAATTAATTTTTGTAATTTTTTTCTAAACGTGTTTTTTGGTTCGAAAAGCACGTAAAAACATTCTTTACCTGTTTTAAAAGATTTTTCAAATTGGAAGTGCATGTCTAAACCGAACGGTTCGGGAATTAGCTATTGGGTCACATTAAGGCTGGACACCCTGTATATATCGTACTTACTCGAATCTAAGCCGAACTATTTTTCCAGTGTTAATAATACTGAAAATCGAGTGCAGTTTAGAATCGAAGGTAAAGTATTTGTTGGACGGGGGGAATTGAGCCCCCCCCCCGCCTTTCAAAAGGAAAAATAAATCTAACCATTCATTCTGGCCACTTGCATCAAGGACTTGTAGCGTTCCGCAGTTTATCTTCAGCAATCAGTGTCTCCTAAATATCGTTTTGTCTACTCGTATTTAATTTTTACAAGCTTTTATGTAATTTGCAATGTAATTTGTTTGGGGGGAATCTTGCAACTCAATTTTGAAGCTGATATCTTCAACCGATTGAGCTGAAATTTTGTATACATGTTTAGTTTGGATGACAATGCATGCTTTGACCATTTATATTCCTATATTGCAATTATTTAAAAAGATGTTAATTAAAAACTTTAAAACGCATAATTGTTTTACCCCTGTGGGCTGTTTATTCCGCTGTGCTCGACGACGCAAAAATGAACGAGATGAGGGGAAATTTTTTTGGAGTTTTGACGTTTTTAAAACAGTGATCTAATTTTTCCATGGAACTCAGACAAAAAAAAAAAAATACTTACAGAATCGGAAAGATCATTTATTTCGCTACGATACGGTATAATTTTTTTTACAAAATAATATTTGTATTTTTTACGATTTTTTTTAAATGATTGAAAATTGATGTGTTTTTATAAAAATGATGTCTAAATCGTTGCACATAAAAAAAAATTTTCGTTTAAATGAATCGACATTTCAAACGAAAACAACTCATCTCAGCTTTGCTCTTTTAGAATCAGTCATTTAAAAAATAAAATGCCCAAAACTTTTTTTTACGATTTTTCTCAAAATACTCAAAATTTTAATTAAACATTTAATAACTTTGTCATTTATGAAGATAATCTCACGAAATTTTTTTTTCGTGTGTAGAACAATATTATCCAAGATCTGTACGAAGATTGAAAAGGTTGCTTAAAAATTACGGATTAAAAAATTTTTTGTGTGTTTTTCGTCTAATACCCTTGTTGCGAGAATTCATTTAACATTACACTATTCGAAATTAACTGGCAAACGACCTTGCAACAATGATGCGTTGAATGAGATGAACAGACTGAGAAACCTGTCCAGCGATAACTAAAAATAAAAAAATAAATTAAAAGTAAAAAAATAAAACTTTTTAAAAACAAGCTTTTATTTAAATGAGCTAAATAGAATGAACTAAACTTTTCATTTAAAACTTTTTTTACTATCAACTTGTAACGTCATTACACAATTTATATGATATAAAAGCTTATCGCGAGATTTTTCTGTGAAGATAAACAAATAAATTAAATAACTTGATCTGATTTATTTTAATTTTTAAAATTTTCAAACTAAGTAAATACGAGTACTTCAATCTGGCAACAAGTTTTTGTATGATCTAAGTTGTGTAATGACGTTATAAGTTGATAGAAAAAAACTTTTAAAGGAAAAGTTTGTTTTATTCTTTTTAGCATATTTAAATAGAAGCTTGTTTTTAAAAAAGTGTTTTTACTTTTATTTTTCTATACTCTTTCTTTTAACCATCTTAACACCAAAGATATCGGTAATTGCAAGATGAGTTTACTATGAAGTAAGTATGAAAAGGGAGGTAATTTTATATGCAGAAAAAAATGGAAACAGAGCAGAGGCTACTGAAAATTCGACATGGATGAAACATGTATACGTCGATGGTGCAACGAAATGATATAATTTTTGTTCAAAAATATTCAGCAGTCTT
Source organism: Trichonephila clavata (assembly GCA_019973975.1). Taxonomy (NCBI): domain Eukaryota; kingdom Metazoa; phylum Arthropoda; class Arachnida; order Araneae; family Nephilidae; genus Trichonephila; species Trichonephila clavata. The sequence continues at coordinate 11,672 of BMAO01039030.1, read as the reverse complement.
TAATAATTCTTTTACATTCTTCTATAACACATTTCTTTAAAAAATGTTGTATAACAAATGTATTGGATGGCATGGAAGACGACAACGTATGGGAAAACGGCAACGTCTTCACCAATTCCGAAGTCAGCTGTGACAATGGGAGTGACGAATCATTTTCGAGACATGATGCAGATGGTTAGAGTAATAGATTCAGGTATGTATTTGAAAGTTTTTAATACTGGGGTAAAATAAATTAATTGTTAAATTTTTATTAATTCTCATTTTTTTTTTAAGAAAAAAAATTTCTTAAAATTTGGATATTGATGGACTTTTTACACAAATTTTTTTTTCTCAAAACCGTGTAGTGTGGCGTAGATTCGAGTAAACACATGGTATATACATGTGTGTGTATGCTTATTCATTTTCTAAATATTTCCTATTTAAAAAAAAAAGTAAAATATTGTAATGCTACTTTAGTAGGCTCATTGAATTGATGAAGAAATGATTGGAGTCTTAATTCCACTAAAATGTCATTTGGGTTGCGTAGCATAAGATCCAAACTGTGTTGAAATTTTTTGACATTTTTGTGATTAATTACACCACAAAAGGGCTTATATAACACTATTCTCCTAGTAGGTTACACCCCATATTAATGTGTATATGAGCATACACTACTATTGACACTGAAAATAAAGCACCGAAGTGAAACTAGGCAAAGCCAGAGACAGCGCGAATCAATAAATGTTATTTTTGAAATGATACTCATAACACAGCATTTTAGTTCATTAGGCTGTAGTACCACCGCAAACGGTTTTATAGCATAGTTAGGAACAAAAGTCAACGAGAGTATGAGTGGCATCCTGAGGGATGGCTCTCCGTTTGCCACAGTTCACCTTTAGAATGTGGCCGCGGTAACCTAGTGGTCAAGGTAATGGACTCGTGGCTGTCGAGTCATGAGCTCGAGCCAAGAACCACTGAAGACCCGTTTTATAGAGGGGCCACTGCACTAAATCTGTCAAAGGTCAAGCATTATCTCGTTGGTGTGGTGTGGAAGTTAGGAAAGGGGGAGGGGGTGCAAGCTCTGGTTTTGTCCTCGTCACTTGATCAGGGCTCAAAATTACGAGGTTCGTTGCCAAAAGCCCTCGAGTAGCTGAATAATGTGACGTTAATATTTACTCACTTCTAGCATACAGCAGTGCTATGCATAAAACAACTGATTGGTCACCTTCTGAGATACTTCTAGGTTGAAGTCTATGTTTATCATGTCTCTTTGGAAGACCGAGTGAGCTTATTTTCCACTCCAGAAGAATACAAATACGTTATGCAGGCTAGAGTGTATCCATAACTTTGCCCGAGAGAGAATCAATATCGTATACCAGTGGTCTTTAAACAATGTTCCACGGAACCCTGGGGTTCCACGAGATAATTTTATACTCGTTAGTACAATGTCTTGCAAAACTAAATAGTTTTCTAAAGGAAATTGTACCTTTTTATATTTGCGGAAAAACACCTACAACATATCAACAGATTCGATGTTAAAAATCTAAACTTGAGCAAGAACAGTTCCTAAATTTTATGTTACAAATTCATGCAAAACACACAGTATTTCCCACACAGTTATAAACATTTTAATGCCATTCAAGACAATGTGTATGTGGGAAAAATTATTTCTAGATGTGAGTGGCTACAAAAACAAAGTATATAAGCAAATGAAGTTCTTGAATATGTAATGCGATTGCAGTTATTCTCAATAGACCTAGACTTCGACAGTTTGTGTGAAAAAATGCAAGCATATATTCCAGTTACTAAACATAATGTGTGTGTAGGTGACACTTGGATCACAGATTAATATTGAGTAAATTATACTAAAAGAAGATTAAATTTTTTGATGTGTAACATCTTTACTCTCGGTTGCTGAATATTTGTTGGAGTGATTTTGTGAAAAGGGACGGAAATGCGTAACAGGAAGTCGGGGAAGCGCGCGCTGTTTGATTTGACCAATAAGCGCGCTTGGTAGTGTCTCTTCGCTGCCTTCGCTTCGGGGTCCAACTCTAGTAGCCATCAAGCCGGCAGCTTTTTTATATTGTTAAATGTAACATTTCAAAAGATTCGAATTCAAAAACTCGATTTCGTTTTCATGACTTTAAATCCACTTCGCTCATACCAGCAAGTCTTATTAGACTTCATTCAGGATAAACTTGCAATTCTTACACTCAATTGTCAAACTCTCATTGCTCGTTGTGTGTGAAATCTCTGAGGATATATTTATATATGTGTAAACTATACATTAATAATTATATTTCCTGTTAAGCGTCTGACAAAGTTCATCATTCTTAAAAAAATACGAGTAAGTAATATGGAATTATTTGAATAAATATTTTAGTGCGAATCATTTTCATACTTTGAGGTTAATTCCTGTCGCTGTCAATATAAAGTTTTTAATTGTGATTAAAAAAGATTTCTCGATTAAAAAAAAACTAATTAAGTAAAGGGTATTTTTGATTTTCTCTAATATTTCTAATTTTTAAACATGCGCTTGATGGTGTCTCTTCGTTACCCTCGTATCGGGGTCCAACTTTAGTAGCAATCAAACCGCCAGCTTTTGTTTTATATTGTTAAATTTAGCATTTGAAAAGATTGAATTCAAAAACTCGGTTTCGTTTACTTGACTCTAAATCCACTTCGCACATACCAGCAAGTCTTAATAGACTTCATCCAGAATAAACTTGCGATTCTTACGCTCAATTGTCAAAGGTCAGGGCTCGTTGTGTATGAAATCTGAAGTTATATTTATATGTGTAAACTATATTTACTGTTAAGCGTCTGACAAAGATCATCATTAAAAAAATACGAGTAAGTAATATATGGACATTATTGATCGTCAAACAAGTGGACTGGGTATTGTTAGTCAATATATTCGGGACATATGTGAGGCAGAATGCTTATTTGAAAATGGACAAAGAGTCATTTCGGTGGTCGCATACATTTCTCTGAATCAAACAGTTAAAAAAATGAAAGATTTCCTGCATTTTGTACTTTTACCGTATACCGAAGGTGGTTCTACTCTTTTTTAAAAAAAACTCACTCGCTTCCTATGATTTTGAATGGTGATTTTAACGTTAACTTCAGTTTGCCAGAAATTGAGCCGCTCATAGCTTTTCTGAAAGATGAACTCAAGCACGACATGTACACAAATCGAAATGTTTCGACAACTAACAGTGGTACTGTTATTGACGCTGTTTTTCAACGATTTTTAAAATACTTTGAAATCACAAGTATATGTGTCATATTTTAGTTTTCATAAATCTTTTGTCTCCGTTCTTCCCCAAATTGAACAAGAATAAATATTTTTGATAAAAAAAAATTGCATTACTTCTTGTGTTAAATAAAATTTTCATTAAAGATATAATTATTCGATAGAAAATTATTTCCAATCATACCCGATTTATTTTTTTCAGAATTAAAATCACTATTGCGTATTTACCACGATAACATGTCAGATGTTACACATCATATGCGACTACTGTAAGGCTCGTTTCTTTTTAATAATAAATGTAATACTTTTTTTTATAATTTCCTTTACATGACCTATTGTTGATCTACTTCAAATATTTTTAAAGATATATTCTTCTAAGTGTGTGCGTGGAATAGGGTTCCACACGAAAATATCTTCTAGTTATAAAAGTTCCACGAAAACACATTCTAGTTTTAGGGGTTCCATGAAAACATCTAGTTCTAGGGGTCCCACGAAAACACCTTCTAGTTCTAGGGGTTCCACGAAAATACCTTCTAGTTCTAGGGGTTCTACGAAAATACCTTCTAGTTCTAGGGGTTCCGTGAGTTGAAAAAGTTTGAAGACCACTGTCGTAAGCGACCAGATTAAGATCCATTATACAAAAGGACTATTGAGCACCGCTTCAATTGATTTATTGCTAACATCAGACTTACATATACACTTCATTTCAAAGGTTTTTGTTTTACGAACTGACTAGGCGTCGTGGACAGAGGCGTCTTAAGATTTCTTGAATCCCTGGCCTCATCTGCGGTAATTTTATCGAATTTTATGTACACTAATGGACAAACAAAATGCAACACCAAGAACTACATATCGCAGCAAAATTTATTTGGCAGATAACATATTGTACAAAGATCAATAGATTAAAATTACAGCCTCTTGTGACGTGTGCATGATGACAAAATCAGTAGTTAGTGTAGCCGCCATTGTTGGCTATAACCACTGCCACACGACACTGCATAGAATCAAAGAGGCTTTGGATGATCTTTGGGGTACAGCAATCCATGTGGCTTCCCCATATTGCCAAAGTTGATCTGGTGTAGCAGCAGGTGGTGCATACCGGACCAGTCGTTGTACAAGCATGGGCCACACGTTTTCGATTGGCCATACATAGAGAGAACATGCAGGCCGAGGAACAATTCAATCTGATGGGTAAAGAAGAACTCTTGAACATTGCGTACCACATGTGGTCGCGCATTACCCTGTTGGAATATGGCTGATGGCACACTGCGAGAAACGATTTTCAAAACTGAGAGCAAACAGTTCACACACACACACACTTTCGAGTACTTCACATTCTCAAAATAGCTCCGATGCACGCGTACTCAAATTTGAGAATCGCATATTCTCATATTGAGACACAAGTACATTCTCATTTTTGAACCTGTTACGGGGTCAAATTTTTGAGAATGAAAGATCGATATGAGTATATAATGCACTCATATTTGAATCTGTTAATGTATCAAATATGAGTTTAAAACAATAAAATGAGTATGTATAGCATTTATTTTCGGTACTGTTGTATCTAATATGAATTTTTAACAGAAAAATATTTATTAACCCAAATCTTAAGGGATTTAAAAATGTGATACCTGAGTTGTGTAAATTTTCACTTTCTACATCTTACGTATTATTTTATTTTCATTTCATGAAATTTTTACACTTAACTTCGAAATCAAAATTCATTTTACATTTATTGTGTGTAACAAAAAGGTACTCGCGTATTATCGCGAAAGTGCCTAAGTTAAAGATAACTCACCAAATTTTGGCAGTAACGATTTCGCATGTGTCCTACGCGCTGAATTAGCAACTATGTACTTCGTTTTATATAATGTCGCCAATACGGTGGCGACAATACGCAAGTATCAACAAAAATATTACTTTTCGAAAAAAAAATGCAACTATTATTTGATCACAAACTGCATGTCTTCGAACGAAGTTTTCAGCACCCATTCAGAAGAAAAAATAACATCATAAGGACCAATAGAATCGTAATTTAGCAATTTTACTTGCTGTACAGCATTTTGTTTTCAATACCTTTTTTCAATTATTCACTGTTAACAAGAAAAATAAAACAAACCAAAATCATATTGTTGAAATATTTATTCTGGAAATTGTACACATACATATATACATTAAAAAATAAACAAGAATATATAAGAGATTTTTGAAACATGTTTTCTTCAATAGCTTATTTTTTATATATATATATTGATTTTTTTTATAAACAGTATCTACTCTATATTATAGTCAACTCCATCCTTATTTGTACAGAACAGCTGTTTTAATATAATATACACTGAATTATCATTTTAAATATAGGTTCTAGTGTATAAAAGTACATAAATAAACAGCTTTTTTATTTTTTTTAATCAAATCATGTCTTTGAGTTATGAAATGTGAGTGAAAATGCCTTTCAAACAGTGTTGTTTCAAATAAATTACATGTTAGGATATATGAGTCATCTAAATTATTTACTGAAGAATTTATAAATAGCTGGTTCTGAGAGGAATTTTGAAATTTTCCTCATTAGAGTAAAATTTTTACAAATGTTGTTCATAATTATATAGTTTTCTAAATGGCTATCTACAAAATTTAGCATAACACATGTAGTGTTATGCTACGCCCATATGAGTATTTAGAACATGACGATAAAGTCTACAAAATGTGAAACTAATGGTCTTTGGCAGAAAGTGCAAAATGTATGAAATTCATAGATTAATTTTTATCCATAAAATGTATACATATAAAAAAAGGAGAAAAATTCTGAACTATGTGCAAAATTTAAAATAAATTATGAGTGGAAATATTAAAAATGAAGATTAATGCTTACAAGCAGAAATGAAATTAATGCAAATTAAAAATAAAGCATTCATAATTTAGAAACAAAATAAAAGGTTTAAAAAATACAATTTTATAAATATTACACATGAAGGATAAAAACAACAGTTCAAAAAATATCACACATTGGAACAATATATATATACAGGAACTAATTTGTTATCAGTACACTACACATTAAATATCTTTTAGAAGTGTGGTTTTGAAATCGCTGCAAATAAAATTTTGCCATCCGATAGTTTTCAATCAATGATGACAGTCTCCCACTACGAACTCAAAATGAAAATAATTTAAAAGAATGGCTTATTCCTGGTAAAAAAGGGATTACATTAAAAAGCAAAAATGTAAGTAATTTTTTACAGAAAACAAATTAGAAAAATATGAATGCCAGGATTTAAAGAAATAGAACACAAGGTATTTAGAAATACCAAGAAAAGAAGCAGAAAGAAATAAAGAAATTGAAACCGGAAAATTAATAACTGCGTATAAAAGCGCGGGGTGCTCAATATTGTTATAATTCCTTCCTAGTTCTATTCCAAAATGCAGAGTTAGTGTAAAAATGTAGTACAAATGCCCCCACGCTTTTACCACAATGACATTAATTTTCTCGTTAATCATTTTATTCTTATATTGAGATTTTAGTTCGATAAAAGCGTGTTTTTTAAAACTATATTTTAAATTTTTGGGTCTTCATGTGTGTCAGACTACTGATTTCAGCACTTAGGTATTATCACAACAAATGCCAAATCTAATAATAACTCGCCTAGTTGGCAACCCCGATTGGTACTTGTGTCTTATTGCAATCTATTGGTGACATTATATGAAATTAAGCCCTTTGTTGCCAATTCAGCTTGTACCACATATGGGAAATCAGGGTGGCCAACTCAGAGAGTTATTTAGAATTGGCGATAATATGCAAGTATCCTCCAATTTCCTGTGAGTTGTATGTGCTGAATTGGCAAACAGGTGTTTCATTTCATATATGTCGCCAGTTGGTTGCGATAATACATAAGTACCAAGATTTCTTATGTTTTTCCCACTTGTGTACAACATACCTCCAAATAGGAGTTTTTGAACCCAAGCCGTATTAATTTTTGGTACTTACATATATTATTGCAACCATATTGGCGAAATGATATGTAATAAACACATGGTTGTCAATCTGGCGCAAACGACTCATATAAAATCAGGGTCACCAACTTGACAAGTTATCTTGAACAATGTCATTGTTGTGGTAATTTGCATTGTAAAATCTGGCGTATGATGTACACTTTTAACACAAAAAATAAGATTGAATTTTACGTGTGCATGTTACATGCCAGGTATAAAAATGAAAACTTTAAAAAAAACGTGAGCATAGGAAAAAAATTAGATTTCTACATAGATTGAAATGTTGTTCATTTAAAAGAAATGGCGTTCCTTATGAACTTAAAAGGTTACACTTCTAGATGTATACTATTTTTTACTAAAGCTTAAAATAAATGACTTTCAAACTTTAAGAGCATGGCTCACATATATCTCAGGTTTCTTCATGAAAAAGGGGGTGCACATTATACAGCAAATAAACATAGAAATTAAAAATTGCTACTTGAAAGTATAAGTGCGTGTTATACGATGGTATGCATGATATGCCAGATTTTACGGTAAGAATATAATTTTTCTCTACCTTTCTTTAATGAGAAAAAGTATAAAATATATTTATATTGGGTTAAATACAAAGAATCTGATATATATACTTCATTTATTTTCATCCAAATAAACAAAACACTATAGTCACAATAAAGGTATTCTTGAAATAGATTAAGTTCAATTTTACTAACTCTAATTTTGATTCTTTCAATATTCGAAAATGAGGGTGAAAGGATTCATAAAATAAATGTATTGAAATAGTTGACTCTTTTAAATAATTTCTTTATGAGAACTTTTAAGACATTTTCCATAAGTTTACCAATAAGCTAAAAAAAAGTTCTTTAAAATTTACTAGGAATTAGTCTCTTAAAAAGATTAATAATTGAAAACAAAAATTTATTTTGTAGGCTTGCCTTTTTCAAGACATGCAAGCCATTTTAAAGTTCAATATGAAAATAAAACTAAAATTATTCCAATGTTGCAAAGGAATACTTAAATTATTATTTGCCTATAAGCAAGTGCCCAAAAAATCAAACAATATGACTTATTATGAATCAAGTAAATTTCATTAAGATATGTGACTACCCAAAATTCGCAGTTTTGGTGAAAATTTTCAAAATTACTTTTGTGTTTTTATTTTATAGCCAATACATTTCAGATTCCATAAAACACTCTATTTTTGTTTCTACGATATCTAGAAGCAAATTTATAGCATAATTGGTAAACTGGAATTGGAGTTAACAAAACCAGATGCTGATCCCTACACAAAATATTTTTAAGATATTGAATTTAAATTTTTAGAACATGTTTTATTTAGTTGTATCTGTGTTATGAATCAAAATCTAATCTCTGTGTATATACAGTGGACCCAAAAAATGTTCGTACACTTGCAATTTCATATAAGATTTATTGTTTCCGACTAATAAAAATTAATATTTTGGAATTGTAATTTTTTTATATCTGCAACTTGTTCTTGGCGGAATGACATAATTATTTTTAAAAAAAATAGTATAACTATTATTTTTAAAAATTAATAATCAAAAAGCTACTGAAAAATTACGCTACTAAAGTCTTCGTACACTTAACAAAAATCTCAACATAGCTTTATATATATATATAAATATTGTATTTCCTTCTTAATTTAGAACTGAGTAGGATATCTTTTAGTGTCCACAACAACTTTTAAATGTCTTGGAATAGATTTAATCAGTTTTTTGTAATTTCTGCATCGATTTACCTCCATGCTTCAGTGATTATTGTTTTTACTTCCCATTATGTGTTTATATGTCATGTTTTCTTTTTACTTTAAATCTAGTTCTTCCCAAATATGCTCTTCTGGGGTAAATAAATTGATTGAGGAGGTGTTTTCAAAATTTTGGGTACAGTTTTAGAGACACCAGCGGTGTACATTGAGAGCAGTTCGTCTGGCGTCATTATCCTGTTAAAAAATGAAGTCGTCTAAAATATCCAAATTTTGAGAGGATAATTTAAAATTTCTCTTTAAAATATTTAAATAGAGCTCATGATTCTATATACCATAATAAAATACCAAATTACCTAATCCTGAAGCCTATTTACACCCACCCTCCCCTGCAAGAACACCTCTGTGTTGAAGCATGGAGTTGGAGGAGCTCTTGTTCCACATAAATTCAAGGGATTAAATGCCTCGTTTTTTCCTGTAAAACTATTATATGCCCATCAGAACCAAAAATGTTGAATTTTCTGTCATCCCAATCACTTTCTTGTCAATTTTGAATTCTCTGAAACTTAGTCACAAGAATCTAGTTGGATGAATGAACCATGGAAGTGGAAGTGTTCTTGTATGGGGGCGTAAATCAGCTACAGAATTAGGTAATTTTTGATGGTATTGAGAATGTTGAGCTCTAGTTAAATATTTTAAAGAGAAATTTTAAATTGTCTGTCCAAAATTTGATATTGAATATGACTTCATGTTTTAACAGGATAATGATGCTCTCAATGTACACCCCTGGTGTTTTTATAACTGCCCCAAAATTTTGTGAAAACACCTCCTCAATCAATTTATTTAGCCCAGCAGAGCCTATTTGGGGAGAACTAGATTTAAAATAAAAAGAAAACATGACATATAAACACATAATGGGAAGTAAAAACAATAATCACAGAAGCATGGAGGTAAATCGATGCAGAAATTACAAAAAACTGATTAAATCTATACCAAGATGTTTAAAAGTTGTTGTGGACACTAAAAGATATCCTACTAAGTTCTAAATTAAGAAAGAAATACAATATTTAAAGCTATGTTGAGATTTTTGTTAAGTGTACGAATACTTTTGTGGCGTAATTTTTCAGTAGCTTTTTGATTATTAATTTTTAAAATTAATAGTTATACTATTTTTAAAAAAATAATTATGTCATTCCATTAAGAGCAAGTTGCAGATATCATAAAAAAATTACAATTTCTATACATTAATTTTTATTAGTCGAAATCATTAAATTTTATAGGAAACTGCAAGTGTACGAACACTTTTGGGGTTCACTGTATTTATGTACTTCATTGCATTTAAATGAAAAAAAATCGAGTTTTTGCATAAAATTTGGCATATTTAAAAAACTTTTAATTCCTAATACATATAAAGATGTTCCATTATTTATGTACTGTATAAATATTATTTAAATACATTCATTAGAATTTTGTGTAAAAGATCCTCATTGCTATTTTTCATGAAAATTTTACTAAACTCGACAATTTTTATAATCTATAAAACTCTCCAGAAAACAGCAAAAGGGTTAAAAAATTAGTTAAACATGAAGCTAAAGAGTTTGAGCTATAAATATGGTGAGTTTAAGAAATGTACAACGAGTAGAACATTTTTCATATTGTATTTAAATCTTTAAAAGCATTGTCTGAGAAACTATGTTTTTTGGCTTCACGGTAAAGTTCACACAAATGGATTTCTTTTTAAGATATTGAATTGAAATTTTCAGAAAATTTTTATTTGTATTATAGACTATAATCTCCATGTATGTATTTATGCATTTTATTGCACATACAATTTGTGAGAAAAAAAACATGTTTTTTTAAAAAAATTGACAAATTTCAAAAAAATATTATAAATCTTATCGCTCTAGGCACAGATGATGTTATTTTTGTGAAGTTTTAATATTATTTGAATATATTAATTAGAATTTTTCAATAGAAGGTTTACTGTAACTGCAATTTTTCACTAAAAATTCTCAATCTATCCAAAATAATTTTAAATTTTGTGGAATTGTATTTTAATTCCTGACTGAAGTGTAATATAATCGCCTTTCGATTTGGCGATTTTTCTTTGGATTTTTATATAGATATTATGGTGAGATGAATTCATTCTGGCTTCGGGAAACCTATCGCTAAGTGAAGTAGCTTGGCGATCGATTTTGGTCACCAAAAAAATTTGACATCGCCAAGCCCCCCCCCCCCATACTACACTTTAACCTTAATTCCTAGTTATATGCACATACTTTTTAAAGAAAAAAGTGTTTTTTTAGTTGAAAATTTATGTTTCAATAAAATGTTCCGAAGGTAGCCTTAATTTTGTTTACCTTAAATTTGTTTTTTTAAGTAATCCGCAAAAAAGGAGATTTTTCACATTTTTTCGCTAAATTCCTATAAAAGCCTTATATTAAAACAAGCACATACTTTTGTAAAAAAAAAGGTGAAAACTTTAATCAAAAGTCAAGAAAAAGACTGTTTTGATTTAAAGTCATAACAAAATCAAAACAATATAGTACTCATGTGTTCGTCCGCGGGTAGCGTGTAGAAAGGAAAAATAGTTCGGAAATTTATGAGAACTAAATTTGTTGTTGACCCCTATCTTTAAAATATGTATCCAGTATATTAAAAAAACTTCTTTAATCCTGAATATCTTTTTTAATTTGTTTGATAGTGTTAATTAACCATTTTTTGAAA